>VZRI01000303.1:0-10483 GCA_013397515.1 Upupa epops
CTCAATACACTCTACAAACCTCCAGTCACACAAGCCTTTAATGTCAACACTGTAAATGCATAGGTAAAAGTCAATTCTACATTGGGGCACAAAGGAAACAATGACTGACCAAGATCCCTTTCCAACAATATGATTTGGGGATTTTTTGCTTTTTCTGGAGCATTCTTTCATCTGCTTACTGTTAGCAACTCCTCTTAGCTCACATACCTCTTAAGACTAGTCACACTTAGAAGTACTCTCTGAATAATGTATGAAATTAAACATCATCTTCTTACCCATCCTCCTTGTTGAATGATGTAGTCTGCAGAATAGTCTTCTAGATATGTCACCCCAAAGTTCACAAGTGCACTCAGTGGTTCCTGGCCCCGTCTGGTTAACTCCATTAGAAATTGTTGTAGCAGAACCAGAGGTACCAAAACCTTAAAAGAAAATGATGAATACACACAGAAGGCATTATCAGTACTAATGTGTAGGTAAAAAAAAACTCATGGGGTCCACAGAAAATGTCTGAATCTACAAATACAAAGAATCAGGGACTATACACTTAATTTATGTGCAGACAAAAGGCAGAAGCACTGCAATTCAATGCAAAAGCAGCATTTGATCTTTAGGATTACCTTAAGCAGCATTTAATTGTGAGGAAAAGACCACAGCCTAACTTGAGAGTTTTGCAGAACATGCCTGCAGTGCTTTCTTAATCCCTATTTTTTTCTAAAACAATAATTAGGTAAAGAAGCGGAAGAGGTCCATAACTTGCTACTCTAAAACTGGAAAGATGCAACATTATAAACAGTTTGAAGAGATGTGTATCCAAATTATATTTAAACAGCCAACTCATACACATTCTTGTACACATAGACTGCACTAGATGGTCTCTTCACAAGTTTACACTTGGCTTTCAGACCGGAGGGAAACAAACATCTCCTCCCAGCAGCGTAACATTATAGTCATATTTAGAATGACAAACACAAACCCAAACCCCTCTCCCTGTTAAACTCTCCCTCCTATGCCAAATTTAGCACATACAGAATTCCTTCCCTCATTTTGTGCCCCCAGACCTCCTCACCAAGCTCTAACTGAATGCTCAGCCTTAACCTAAATGTGTGTTTCTCTGGAATATGCAAGACTGTAAACCCACTTCCTCCACACTGTGCAGTTCTAGACCTTCCTCCTGAAATGGCATGTTTCTTTGCCTAAACAACATGCAGTTGAACTTTTAAACTTTACATTTATTCTTCTAAAGCACAAAAGCAGCCTCCTGGGCAAAGTTTTTATTCAGCGCTCTGCCAAGTTCAGGAAATGAGTATGAATTGGAAGTCATTAGCATCTGAAAAAACACTATTAACATACAAGAGAAAAATATTGGTAGGTTTTACTGCACATCTATACCTAGGGCAGACAAGAATCTTTCCCAGCTGCACAAGGTGGATGGAAGCTAATAGCAGTCCTCAGTCTGACCTCCCACCTGAGTTTCTTTCCTGTAAATACCCTCCATTGCTACTGCCAGTAATCACACCTTGGGAGGCAAAGCTGGAGGAATAAGCAAAGTAGATTTGTACTAAATCCATGGTGGAGTCACAATGAGACAGACCCTAGAAACGTCTGGCACCTGACATATTTAAAATGTTCCACCTAATTAATAATCGAGAGCACACAATCCAATGGTAGGCAGGCAGACAATATACTTCTTGCATTTACAATGTTGACATTAAAGTTCTTCTGGGATGAACAGTTAACACTGCAATCACTTAAGAGGAACCAGATGGGCTTGCAGCTGAAAAGCCTTGGGGTTTTTTTTTTAGTTTCCTGTAATTAATCTAAACTCAGAAGAGGTGCATGCTTACAGTACACAAACCTAAGGAGCAGCTCAAGGTGAGACGTCAGAAGAAACTTCAGTCTTTTTGCATAAAAATAATAAACTGTATGATGCTAGGCATCTTTCAGAGACTCTGGGCACATCCACATGTTACAACAGCACGAGCACTCCTTAGGAAATGAAGGAATCACACATGTTAGCATACTGAACATGACTTCTGCCATGTTCCTTTGTCAACTTAAATATGTAAGCCATCCACTCCTCCCAAATTCAGCAAGCCAGTGCAGGCTTCTGGAACAAGGGAACAAATTCCAACTCCTAGTCCTATGCAGAGCCTGGTTTTCCTTTCCCCACTTAGATTATTGTCACTACTGCCTTACAGAAGAGTAGGAACAGGCTTGCACCATACTGTCCCTAAAATAATGAAATAAATTACCTTTACCTACTTCTGCACGGGTTAAAAACAGTTTTCTGTACAGAAGAGTATGGGAGTCAATGAGATTTAACCAGACCACAGTTAAAATACAGCTGCAGCCATTCAAAGCATCTGCACCAGTATGCCTGGGAAGGAATGCTAGGGGCTATTTATATTTTGACACAGTATCAAGCGTAGCATGCCAGAAAATACTTGGCAGGAGAAAACTTCCAGGGAATCACTTAAAAAACTCACTATCAGGAGATTTGTGATTAAATGTGTAAATGAAAGATTGCTGTCAATTATACTACTGTAATCCCATAGTATCATTTCACAACTTTAAATGCCTATGGGTAATGCTTCTGTGGGATGATAATGAAAGAGTTTATGTTCCTATTTATTATTCCTTACCCTGTAATATTTCCTTATACAGATTGCTATTCATATTTTATTGACTGAAAACTGAAAACATTCCTTTACATCCCATGTGCTAGACAGGTAACCAAATCTCTTCAGCAATTCAAACATACCACTGCACTCTGGAAAAGATTCACATGGAAAAATATAGCAGCTGTGTTTGGAAGTGTCTTCTTTCTGCCTGCGCTTGCATGATTTGAAAACTGGCAGGACTAAAAAATGCCATCTTCCCAACTGTAAACCAGAAAGATCAGGCTTTGCAGACATTGAAACTCCAGCCTGCAAGCCAGCTAGGGTAAACCGGTCCCTCCCAGATTTATATGCTTCCCTGTCTGCCATGATGCTCATATGCATAACATCAAGAAATATTTGCAAAGACTACTCCGAGACTGCTTTGTGCCACAGAGGTAATGAGCCTATAAGTGATCAGTGTTGCTCTTAGTGCAGCACACTCCATTTATTAAATAGGTGGGGCTTTTACACAAACATATGTATAGTGAAGCATACCTACAATAGCAAGGGCTTGAAAATTTAAGGTGAGATTTTATATACCAGTTCATAGGCTACAGAAAGCAAGAAGAGGTAATTTTTTGTGAGAGCTACCACTACTGAGCACAGCAGTAACACATAACTGAAAACACATTTCATCTACCAGCTTGTTTTATTTCTTCTAGTCCAGTTCAAACCACAAGCCTTGATCACACTGATTCTGTCTCTGGGAAGGTATTTTCACATTTATAACCCTTTGATATCTGCCACAGCTACTGTGCATCTTCAATTTCTAATCTATCCAAAAAGCTATAGGGTATGTAATAGCTCTGAGCTTTTAACAGTGATTTATTACAACATTTAACTAGCTCAGTGAGCTGTATTATTCCTTATTATTTAGTCATAAAAGGGAGTAAGCTTCAGTTCTCCCAGTAAGAGTAAATTTAAACATACATCCTTTACATTTTCACAAACCTGAGGCCAGCACAGCCTCATTTTGCTGGTAGTTAGACTTAAGGCTATGTCTATTTATAGCTACTTTAAACAAATTATTTTTCTAACAGCCTTCTTGTCTAGAGTGAAAATTAAGCTAGGCTGAGGTTGGAGGAAGGATAGCTAGATCTCTGCTGTTATAAAACAAGTTTCTAATAAAAGAATTTAAAAGGAAATGAAACCAACACAAATTTATTCAGTCTGCTCAAAACAAGTATTATTAAAGGAACTGCTAGGCATTCCTGAAGCATCAAGCTACCACAAAAACAATCCAAGTATAATTCTACAAAATTTACATTTTGTTTTGCTTGGGGACTATAAGTTTGGTGGCAATAAATGTTATGGGTAAGCAAAGACAATGACTAAGTCATCCTTTAGAAAAGAGCAAACAGGGACCAAAATCCACTAGCAACACGGGCTGCACAAATGTAGCAGCAATGAAGGCTGAATCATAAACCCCCAAAAGGCAGCCAATCCATCTACACAGGGCTGTATCTTCAAGAGGAGCTTACCAATAGAATACGGAGACACAGCAGACAAGCAACACGCTCCATTCACCTTCTCCCTTGCCAGCTGAACGACAATAACTGCTTTTATACTTGATTATTTTTTTGCTAACTGAAAAGTAAACTGTGCTAGTTTAAGCCACCTTCATAATCAAAGTTCATGGTTGTTTAAACTAAAATGCTGTGAATCACAAGATGATAAACCAAAAGCACATACACACCGATTATAATTGCTGGAACCATGGGTAGGAACTTGTCATGCAATGCTTAATAAACTGCCTTAAAAAAGCTCACACCCTTAGATGATCAGTTTCTGAAGTAAGCAGAAAAATCCAGCTAATAAGTAGTATTTCTGGGTAAAGACTACATAGGAAAAAGCAAGACTTGCTAAATTTTTAAATTTAAGACTAGATTATCACTGAATTTGTGATTACATTTGCAAGTACTTATTTCACATTTCCATTGTTGTTCTGATGCACACTGAACCCCATCACAGAATGATCAAGAAGAATTTCAATGATTAATATAAGATTAATTTAGGAATAGTAATTCTACTCATTCTACATTCAAACTATTTGCACATAGATATACAGATTTGAGGTTTTTTTTAAAAAGAAGCTTCAGCTCATTCAGATTTTCACATTATTTTAAAAGGAAGCTTCATATCATTACAGATAATTACTCCTAAAACCAGGTAGGCACACCACTCTTACATTTTTTTGAACATTTTAAATACTGTGAAGATACCATCAATTTTTATTTTCATAATCTTCGGCACTTTTACACCTATTTTGAACCTGAGGTGGGAGCAAAGAAATAGTAGAGAAATATTATTAAAATGCCTGTCTTAGATTTTATAACTAAACCACTAAAAAATAAATATTTCTTGGGAATTAAAAAATACTTTATTATTAGTAGTAGCATGCCGAGCAACAACTCTAACATTTTAATTTACTACATAAAGGAAGACTGACCTCATAATTCCATTAGATAACTTCTAACTAAATTATCTAAAATATCTACAGTACAAGTTATTTCATTCAAGAAACAGGTGGGCTCTTTTTACCCTTGGTAATCTGTGAAGCATTACTGTACTTGGTAAAGGCACTATGGATATCAAACAAATGTAAGAGATGTCAAAGTGAAACTAATGTATTTGGTACCTTGTTCCATCCACTGGCATGAGCAGCTGTCTCTTGTGTGCGCTCTCGATATTCTTGGTATGTCACTGGCCTGCAGAAGTTAAACCAACACTGAAAGTTACAATAGAAAACAAAAGCACAAGAATAAAATAAAATTCTCAGTTGCCAAAGAATAAAGTATTTTCACATGCATAATTTTCATTAGTTAATGAGTCTTGCATTTCAGCACATGAAACACCAGGAACAAACAGGGATAGAAACTTGTCTCAGTTACACAATCTCATATAATTGGTTAAGTGAGTGCCATAATTATTTGATAATCTACGACTTAAAGAACATCAGACAAGTAGGTTCTCTACCAAAATTTTGTAACTCTTGCCTGTATTTTCCTTTTAAAATCAAGGACTACAAAGATACAAAATTCCACTATGAAACTCATATGTGAGGTAAGAGGCAAATGCAGAGTAAAACTTGTATAAACAATACAGGCAAGGAACCAACATAGACTGCTTGACTGCAAAAACACTATGTCAGAATTGAAGCTTTTATTTGCAGGAAACAGCACTTTTGATCACAAAACCCCTTCATATGTCAGGAGATGCCTCTATTTTACCTTTATTACATCTGTACGTTTGAACAGGGATGATGACATGCCATTTTTCCATACTCTTTCCTCCAAAAATATTACAGTATTGTGGTAAATGATTGAATGGTTTGGAAAATTTTTATTAAAGGTTAATATAATTGAATGTTATACACTAGCTACTTTGTAATCTTTCCTTTTGCAAGATAAGGTGTAATCTTTCCTTTTGCAAGATAAGGATGCAGAGATTTTGCTGCAGGAGGTAGTCTCTGAAGACAAGAAGGAGCCAGAAGGACAGACAACAGGAGTTACTCTGGCGACTGATAGAAGGAATTTCTCAAATGGGTAATGTTTAGATTAACAAAGGGATATACGAGGCAGAAAGTAGTATATTGTGGGGAGACTGTAAATCATTGGAAAGTATGCTAACACTGGAGATTGTTTCTATTATCAAAGACCACTAATCCAAAAACCCTACACTCCAAGGACTCTTCTGAGTTGAGAATAAGCAGGATTCTGTTAGCCTTGGAGGGAGGGGAGAGGAACTTAGAACTAACAGAATATGTATACATTCATAAGTAATCAAGTAGATATGTAAATTAGGAACCCTATAAATTAGGCAAATCTGTTGTTAGGGCTCTCAAGCTCCCCCCACAGACCTTGTGAGTCCAACCCTGCATTGTAAATAAACTGTTATAATGTTTCACAAAACCTTTGCCTCTATAGCATCCACAGTGTTTCTAATAGTATCTTAGATTCAGAAATAATAAATACATTTCTGCAGGTGACAGCACACTATGTACTGCTTCAAAAGCAGTTGTCCTGAGTCAGATTGTGAATAAAGGTGAGTTCAGACTTCAGTTTAAAGGAAATGGTTGTAACTGGTATTGGATAGAAGGCTGCTATTCAACTCCAAGAACTTGTCATCATCTAACAGCCTCCTGTACCATAACAGACTTGTTTATATGCATATAAGAGAACAGGAAAACGTAAGGAACATAAGTATTGTATCAAATAGCACAACTGCAGCAAACACAGATAAAACAACAAGAGTTAAAGCACATAATTTGGGTATGTCATTTTACATGCATTTTCTTAACTTCCTTTGTGCATTAGTTTATTTAAAAAACAAATTCAAATCAAACAGTAGGATGAGAACAACAGCTGCAGGAGGGGTATTATCAAGAGACTAAACAGTAGCTCTAGTTTGCCTTATAAAGAAGTATGCATGACAATACATTTTCACAGGCATTTCAGATTTTACATGTATGTACAAAAAAAACATTAACAAAACCATCCAAAATGCAAATCTTTTCCCACAGAACACAGAAGCGGCCTAAAACATCAGACTACTAACAAGGAAGACCTATTTAATTTTCAAAGACCTCATCTCAGGAACTTCCCAAAAAGAACCCATCACACCAACTATGACCTCTCAATGTCAGGCTGTCAGCCAATTACCTACAACCTTTAAGAAATCGAAATATAAAATATTGTCAATTCAGTTTACCATTTTAGGCAGGCAAAAAGGATGGCTTAACTGCTAATTTCCCAACTTGTTGCAAATCTGTTTTTCTATTTAGTGTTTAATGAAGTATTACCAAACCCTCAGCTCTTCAGAAGATACCGAGTGCTGGTTTTTAAAGCCACGTGGGAGAAATAACTAGCTTCTAAAGGCAGATAGTCCGCTGCCGTTTCTGAAGGTGCACACTGGCACAGCTTTTACCACTAAAGGAGAAACTTATGCTCCTCATAGTCTTTTCTCTGGATAAATAATTGCTAGTTTACACAATTCTGAACTTAATCTTTGACTCTAAAGAAATTGCACAGCAAGACAACCATCTTCATCTGTTTGGTCAGATGCTAAATGGCACCTTTGCTGTGAAATCCAGGTCAGAGACATGGACTCATAGGATGGTTTGGGTTAGAAGGTATCTTTAAAGATCATTAGCAGGGACATCTTTCACTACATCAATACTTCCTAAAGCTCTGTCCTACCTAACTTTTAACAGTCAATTATATAGTATATTGGTCATAAAAAGTCAACACTTAGTTGTTGGCTAGGGAGCTGGTTACTGAATACATGAGCTAATTAAGGAATCACAGAAGGACTGACTGCAAGGCACCACTGGAGAACATTCTGTCCCGTCTTCCTGCTCAGTCAGGGTTTCCTAGAGCAGACTTCCTAGGATCATGCCCAGGTGGACGTGAGCATCTCCAAGGATGGGGACTCCACAGCCCCTCCAGACAACCTGCACCAGAGCTCTGTTACACAGTAAAAAGGTGTTTCCTGACACTGACGTGGAATGAATTCTAAATTCGTAATGTTTCAGAAGTCTGACATAAAGCATATTACTTTTGCGAGCGTGTGAAATGCCTCTCCAATGCCTTTATGGAAAGCTTATGGCCTATGGGTCAGAAAGCTTACACTAGGTGCTGCCATCTAGGCCCCCGGTATCTTGTTCAAACAGTTCATGAAGAGCTACACAAACTCTGAAAGTGTAGTACTAGAAACTTCTTCTGAGCATCTTAGTTAAACCAATCCACAGAGCACATATTTGGATAGCTATTTGCTAATGCTGCCTTCACAACTGCATTTATATAATCTTCCCTACAGTAGCACCTTCCAGCTACAGCTCTCTACAAATACATTTTGGACACTGCTCCAGAGCAGCCAAAACTCATTCACAGGGATCCATTAAAATCAAGCTGGTAACTTACAATAGAAAACCAACCACAGTTTTACCCATTTGCAAAAGCTATTAATGAAGATAATAGCATGCCCGGTATAATGCACTATTTAAACAATAGGCTCAAGCTGGCAGGAGTCCTATTAAGTCACCAAGGTTAGCCCAGGGGCCCACATATGCATACTCACATGGTGGTCATAAACATCTAACTATCAGCTTTTCAGAGAAACTCTCCCACTCCTGAACCAGACTAGAAATCAACTGTCAACTCCACTCATAACCATAAGGCTGAAACTGTTTATCTGGCAACAGCAGAGCATTCATGGTATCGGCAATGGCAATTAGCAGTTGCCAGCTGCTAGTTTCACCGGCAAATCAGACTTGAATTAGTCATAAGTTCAACGATAAAGACTGATAAAAATATTGGAACTTACATTATTTCATTACATTGAAAAGAGCAAATACCACAAAACAAAGAACCCCACAGCCAAACAGGCAGATAAAGGAACACCAAAAAAGGAAGAAATGCAGTACAAAATTGAGTTCCATCTTTGGCATTCTGGCAGCAGTTACAATGCTAAAGGAAACACCTTCCCTTTGAAAAAAGCAAATGAAAACTCACTTGCTAAGCAAGCTCTGCAGTGCTTTGTGCAGATGTTCTTTCAACTCCTGGGACACTTTCTCCCCTAAATGAGCCAGGCAGTCTTCTATGGAGCTCTCTGGATTGGCAGGACTGAACACTGGGGACGTGTGACAGTCAAATCCTGTTGTGGTAAATGCTGAAAGAAACAAATTAAAATGATTAATCTAAGAACATCAAGAGTCTCATAATTTCAAATTTCTTATCCCAATAGTTAACATGAGGGGACAAGATACCAGAAGTCAATAATCAAAGCATGCTATGAACAAGTTGCATTCAACCAACCATTATCCAAATATATTCTGGAAATGGTATATAGCAGCCATAGATGACGAGCTACCCTCTCCTGCCCCCCTCTGCCTTCCTAGATGTCACCTTTCTATCTGCCTTTAGGGAACAAGTTCAGGGCACTGGATTTTGGGGATCAGGATGAGGAAGAAATTCTTTTAACTAGAGAACCCCCAAGGAGCACCCTTACTGAAAAACCCCTCATAACCTCTAGTATGAAAAAGAAGAGAAGGGTGGTGGTTGTTGGTGACTCCTTTTTGAGGGCAACAGAGGGTCCTGTGTGTAGGGGATACCTGAACTCATTAAACCCACAGATTGTTATCCACTGTTGATGGTGCATGCTGGTAGCGATGAGGCCATTGAGAGGGGAGTCAGGACAATTAAAAGAGAATTCAGGGAACTTGGTCAACTTATTGATGGAGTAGGTTTGCAGATAGTGTTTTGCTCAATCCCTGCAACAGCAGGAGTGAAAAATATGATACATAAGAGAATCCTTGCTATTAATAGGTGGCTCAGGGGTTGGCGTGAACAGAATCACTTTGGTTCTTTGATCACGGGGAAACATTTAACGATCATAGCTTGTTAGACTCAGGCGGGTTACATCTATCTAATAAGGGTAAAATGAACGGGCAGGCCTTATCAAGAGGGCTTTAAACTAGAATTGAAGGGGATGGTACTGAAGTCTCTCAGGAGATAATAGTGGATGGTGTATCCACTCCGAAGATGAATGTATCAGCCCAAATGAAGTGTGTATATTTCAATGCATGAAGTATGGGCAACAAGCAGGAGGAACTTGAAGCCTTAGTATGCCAGGAAATGTATGACATAATTGCCATCACTGAAATGAGGTGGGATAAAACATATAACTGGAGTGTTGCATTGGATGGGTATACACTATTCAGGAGAGACAGGCGAAGCAGAAGGGGTGTGGGAGTGGCCCTGCATGTTGATGAAGTTCTGGAAGTCACGGAACTTGAGATCAGGGACAACAGAGTGGAGAGCCTA
>VZRI01000303.1:11236-85446 GCA_013397515.1 Upupa epops
TTCCCCTGTTATCCAAGAGGTACTAGTTAGAGACCTGTTGATCCATTTGGATCCCCACAGATCCATGGGACTGGATGAGATTCACCCCGGAGTGATGAGAGCTGGCAGATGAGCTTGCTATACAGCTCTCCATAATTTATGAGAGTTCGTGGATTGCAGGTGAGGTCCCGGATGACTGGAAGTTGGCAAATGTGACCCCCATTTACTAGAAGGGTCGGAAGGATGATCCAGGAAACTACAGACCTGTTAGCCTCACCTCAGTTCCGGGCAAAGTTATGGAATGGATAGTACTGAATGCTATCATGCAACAACTGTATGACGGCCAAGAGATTAAGCCCAGTCAACATGGGTTTAAGCAGGGTAGGTCTTGCCTGACTAACCTGATCTCCTTTCATGATCAAGTGACTCGACTGGTCAATGAGAGGAAGGCTGTGGATGTGGTTTACCTAGATTTCAGTAAAGCATTCAACATGGTCTCCCATGATATACTCCTAGCTAAGAGGGCAGCAAGGGGCTTTGACAGGAATATACTGAGCTGGGTCAGGAACTGGTTGGATGGACAAGCCCAGATGGGTTAATGGTGTCGCATCTAGTTGGCGTCCAGTTACTAGTGGTGTCCCCCAAGAGTCGGTGTTAGGTACAGTCCTGTGTAATATCTTCATTCATGATATTGAAGATGGGTTGGAGTCCATCATGAGCAAATTTGCAGATGACAGCAAGCTCAGAGCCTGTGTTGATTTGTTGGAGGGTCATAGTCTTAAGCTCCATCAGGGGAGGTTTATACTTGACATTAGACAGTCCTGTGTAATATCTTCATTCATGATATTGAAGATGGGTTGGAGTCCATCATGAGCAAATTTGCAGATGACAGCAAGCTCAGAGCCTGTGTTGATTTGTTGGAGGGTCATAGTCTTAAGCTCCATCAGGGGAGGTTTATACTTGACATTAGGAAAAGCTTTTTCACTGAAAGAGTGATCCGGTTTTGGAATGGGCTGCCCACAGATGTGGTTGAATCACTGTCACTGGAGGTTAGTCTAGATAAAGTGCTGAGTGGCATAATCTACATGTTAAATGTTAGGTTTGGTCTTTTCCAACCTTATCATTACTGTGATACTTTTCCCCTCCAGCTCTTATTTCCCATCTGCATCCTAACCTGCTAGTTAGCAGACTGTGCAACTGTTTTTAAAGTAGATACCAACCCTGATGGAGAAGCAAGAGAACCTCCTTTCCATGGCAAATTTTGCCCATACAGGGATGTACAGACAGCAGTAGTAGACTGTAACTTTTTTAATAATATTTTGACCATATAACCTTTTCCTTCTCATTTTAAAACTTCCAAAAAAGGCTATATAGATGAATGCAGACACATCTAGAGCCTTTCTACTTTGGATTTCCAGTTTGCACCTCAGATGCAAAACAAGGATTGTCTCCAAATCACTCCATGCTGCAAGTTAAACAAAAGCCACACGTACAGGTCAAAGCATGTCACAAAATATAAACCTGGTGGAAGTAACAAATTGGATGACCTCTACACTCCTCCAAATATTGGCTGCTGAGAAATTACTTCACATCTGTCATCAACTGGAGCAGCTTAAGGGCTGGTTACATTTAATTATTTATAGTAAGCTATTAAATGCCATTCAAGTGTTTGCTTTGGCTAGACTCCACCATTTCAGCAGTAATGTTTAACTACTTTACTTCATGTGTTAATGCCTATAAATCTTGGTGGGGAAGGAGGGTAAAGAAGAGTCAGTGCATCCAAAAGTGTCTGTAACGGGAGTACCTGTTACAAATTAACCACCATTATAGTTCACAGAGATTATTGACTGAAATGGCAAAATCTGAAGAGCACCTTCCAAAATTTCTTCATCAAGATGTTTTAGCTCCTCCTCAATTTCTATCTTAATCTTCTCTAAAGCCTCTTTCTCTGAAGCATGTTGTGCCATAAGCTGTTGTTGAGTTCCTAAAAGAAACCAGGGAAATTAATCAAATGTAGTATTTCAAGTAAAGTAAGATAATGGAACATGATATTGAGATATTAATGATAAAGGATTTTAAGGTGAAAGCTCTAATTCAGACAGCAACATAAAAAGCATGATCCCTTAAGGTCACTTCTTATTACAATAGTAATACTTCTTATTACAATACACTTGTTACAGTAGTAATAAACACATAAACGTATTCAAGGCCTATTCAAGATAGAAATATTAATTTATTTTTTAAAAAATAGAACTGTAAAGCCACAAATGGGATATACAATGGCTTTAAAAGCAAGCTTATCTCAAATTTAACAACAAAATCAAACAAGCATCATAGATATGCTTGTTTGTCATTAAATCTAGCACATTCATTATCAAATTACACCAAAATAAAACATAGGCATAAGCTTGATACTTCGTAGCTAAATATAAAATTTATATTGATGCCTGCAAAATCTACTCAGAGCAGCTATGGAATGACACTGATGAAGTGTCCTGAAATCTGCTAACTCTGCATCGTCTCACTGTTCCAGAGGTGGTTGAGACACCACCCCTGAAGATACTCAAGGTCTGGGCGATCTACTCTAGTGAGTGATGTCCCTTCCAACCCTATGATTCTATGAAATTAAGACTAGGTTCACAAGCAACAACAGAAGCCCTGGACTCCTCAAGTGCCAGTCAGTTGTCAATACTAATCTCCTAATCAAGTTGTTTAGGCAATTTTAAATGGCTGTATATCCCCAGAAATACACAGGACATAGTCTGGGATCATGAAAGCAAATTATGTAAGCAGATTAGATATTTGGTAACAAAAAGTAGTTTCAGCCATATCGTTCAGGATTACACAGACTCTCAATCATCTTTATTGCTATGCTTCAGCAAAACAGAGATATAAAACTGTTTTCAAACAAACCAAAATATTTAGAACCTATGAATCTTTAAGGAACTGAATATCAACCTTTCCAATATAAGGTCATGTGGCATGGTGCATACACAAGGACCTGTTTTATGGGTGGCTATTAATGGGAAGACTAGATGTCTGGAACAGAGCTCTAGCTTAAAGATCTTGCTATTTAACTGCTTTTTTTTTTTTGTTTGGATCTGCTCATGTGTACTACTTCCAGCATTTTCAAGACTGTCCCCAAGTCCCATTCTTAAAGCACACAACAAAAACTGTTCCAATAAATGCTTTCCTATTTTCACTAAACATCTCTGAATCAATGGCCTATCACTGAAATTTTATTATTCCTTTCTTTTGATCCTTTAATATGTGCTGCTTAGAGATAAAAATGTGTTATTTTATATCCACATAAACATACAAGTGAATTTTGTATGAACTTCTAATCTCCTGAAATAAATAAAAAAAAAATAGATCAAGCAAAAAAATTTATCACAAAACTTCCCCCTGCTAAGTAATACCCCTTCCAGCCATTTCCTTACCTACATTTTTGATCAATGATCAGTCCTCCTTAGCCTTCCCTGGTCCTATTTTCAACAATATTAGTGACTGGGTTACCCAAAACACGTTTTTTAGCTCTCTTACTTCTGAATATTCCTTAAAATTCTTCTATAGAACTTCATGTTTCATGCCCATGATTGAAACACCACCTTCTGGCCAACCTTCTGATAATGTCGTCCATGTCCACTGCTCCTTACTCATGCACACTGACAACTTATCTCAACCTTTCTGCACCTGGGTATCCAGGCATTGCTCCACTTAAATCCACTCGAACTTACTTTAGGTATTGCATCACTTTCCCCTTTCCTCCATAACAGACACACAGTATCCCCACTTTTCCTAACAGAGTGTGTGAAAACTGTAAAAGCACCATTACAAGGTAATGTGCAGACGTGCAGCACAGCATACAGTGTGGTCTATGTGTTTAAAAGAGCACTAGACAACAACCTTGCAAGGTTGTTTACATTTGAAAAGTTAGTTACAAATCCACATAATGAATGCACTGAATGTATGCTAATGTTTAAAAACTCAATGCTCAATAGATACAAACAAATTCTTTAAAAAACTTTGTACACAGTGTGAAATGTTTACATTTATTTATGCAAATAGTTTAAAGGAATAACATAGTTCAATTCCATTTTACTAAGACACAGATTACAAAATCAGGATAGTTTAAACTGTAAAAGACCTTTAAGATTATCAAGCTCAACCGTTAAGCATTCCCATCACTATGTTCAACATAACTTTAGCTTAAATCTCTTCACAAAGAGACTCTGCCACTCTGAGTGATAAATTCCAGAGAGGAGCAAATCATTCCTCCTTTTGGTTAATGAACAGACACTCACTAATGCCTTGTCAGTCCCTTCAAGGTCACCTCTTTCAATGACCAAACCACTGCTTCACAATCAAGAGCAACAAGTATATGCAAGTTCAAGCACTTATTTTAACCTGTGCTTCACCCTTTATATGGAAGTGATGAGGGTATTCAGAAGTACACCCGTTCTCACAGGATTAATGTGATGATGATCAAACATGACAAGCTGTCATACTTGATAAGAAGTCACCCGGAAAATGGAAGAAAGAGAAATTCCACTGCTGCCAGCATACAAAAGAGCTATTTAGATAACCAGTGCTGTAGTCAATGGTTTCCATCTCGTAACACCTACAATTTTGCAACAGCTGCTAATTCCAGCAGCACCTGACTGTTCTGTCATGCCAAAACATCAAAACCCTACTCATCCTGGACCAGTGACACTGCACTGTTTATTCCACTAACTATCAATGGAGTCCAGCTTTCTGGATCTCCTGTATATGGACCACTACCAAGAAAAATTACACCCACTGTTGCAGAATAGAGCATTCCACCAGCAAAGGTCCTAAATAAGTAGTATCTTTTTCCCCTTAAGATGACCTTCCAAGTCAGTTTGCAAACTGGTAGAATAAAACAGTAAAAATAGATTCTAGCAGATAAGAGCATATTTTCATTGTTTAATTAATGCAGATGTTCATGCTAGACTTACATTGTAAGACCTGCAAACACTGAATACTATCCTAAACTGAAAAAGGAGGTTGCCTATTACAGGCTTTTGGTAAACTGAAAGGCCTCCTCCCAAACCAAAGGCACAACAAACCTTTGTTGTGCAGCTTACGCAAACAAGTTAGTGAATTCTACTTCTGCTTATAGAATAAATGTTTCCTTTAGCACAACTGTGTTCTTGTTAACATTTTGATTGTCATGTATTTGGAGGTAACCTACAAATTAAAGGAAAATGTATTTCTAAAAGTCTATTAAGCAGCATATCACTAGCAATTAGTTTTATATATGACTACTATATAAATTTAATAGCTCAGTAAAACTCCACCAATAAGGTCATTCCAGAAGTTTAGTAACAATGCAAGACTAACCTGGTCCCCAGGTTTGATGCCAGATGGAAGAGGGATGGGGAGTCATTCATCAAGCCTAGAGAGCCTATACATTAAATTCCAGTGCCAAATTACAGCTAATAAAAGACAACAGCAACTGTAAAGAATGAAAAGCATATCCATTACCTCAGCAAACTCTAGAACATACACTGCCATTAGCTTTGAGAAATGTTTAAGAGAAGCTCTTTATAAATCCTAAGTTTCAGGTTAAAAGAAACTTTTCATAGTCTAAAATTATTAAGAATCAAAAAGAGATGAGACATTGCCAACTAGGGGTGAATGTGGGCAGAGAGGACACCTAAATAGGCAGAAATTCACATTCCTAGAGGGCTTACCTCTTCCTTCTCCCAGTCACACAAAATTTTGCCTTCCTTGCCTCTGTTCAGGAAACAACTCCCTTACTACCATGAACTGGATCCATCTGACCCACAATGTGTATCTTTTCAACCAAGCATGGAGGTTTTGCCCTAAGAAGAAATCTTCTTTGGAATGAATTGAATTTATTCGTCTAAGTCAAAAACACCTAAAAATCCCTTTCATTTCCTACAGATCAACAATAAATTCTATGAAGGGTAAGTGAAGATACAGAGAGGAAGCATGAAGAAAACAAAGATATTCTGCAACAGCCAGTCCCAAGTGGCACTTGACAGAAAATCTTGCAGGTATCAAACTCATGGCAGTCACAACCACATGAAAGAGGTACTTCTGTTACTTTTGGGGATGGCCACTAATGAGCCTTGAGCCATCTCTCTTGCCTGTTTATGTATTTCTTGAGATTTAAGAGAGTTCACTTATAACCAAACCAACCAAACAAAAAAACATAAAACCCATTTCTCCCTGAAACCCAGTACAATGCTGCTCAGCTGTAAGAAATGTGTCTGAGAAGCCACTAAAATGTCTTGATCACTGACTATATACAGCACTACATATAGTAATTCCAAAGCAGGGAATAAATTTTCAAGAGAACATTGTGCACAGTAATTGCATTAAGGTCTTATGGATAGCATGCATCTCAGGAAACTATACAACTGTCAAAACCTGGTTCACCTCTTGAGTAATCTACACCCCCATGCTGTAGTGGCATTGATTATAAATCTTCCAGATACTATGTCAGCTAAGGGATTATTTAACATCTCTCATTCTGTCAAGGAAAATACATAAAAATTACTTTCCTTCAGAATCTACGTTAAGGGATGGAGTCAAACCACGGGGAAGTCAATTAAAGAACAGAAATACACTGAAAGTTACACTTTGATGAACATAAATAAGCATTTTTAATACTAATATATTGAATCACAAAAACTAAGTACTTTGACTCACTTAAAAAGTAAGCAGTATTACCAACGGCTGCCAACTAGAAGCTTCCAAAATGAGCATGAATTTCAGGGAGAACAATGCAGGTTATGTTTTCCAGTATGTTATCTTCTGGGAAGGATCCAGTAGCTGCATATACTACAAGAGCTGGGAAAAATTACTAATGTTTCTCTCCACAATCTCTCCACAACCTTTCCAAAAGATGAGGGGCATTCCACACATTTTAAATAACTGTACTTGTCTGTTTCCCCAAACCCCATGAACTTACACAGTTTATATCACCTGTGTTTTATCAGATTTATCTGAGCAATTTGCATTACTCATCTTCCTGAAAAGCTACCAAAAAGTAAAGGACTTTACTGCTAATGGAGTTTGCTTTAAATAAACTGAGTGCCATCCAGAAAAAAATATTCATCCAAAACTATATTAAGAATAACCTTCAAATTACTGCCTAGTTACATTTGCTGGATTTTCCTCTGGAGACACTAAAACCCACTACATAATGCTATAGAGCTGTAATGTTACAAGACTGGTTTGTCCAATAAAAGTCAGAAAGAGTCAAATGTTTCTTCCAAAACAGCTTTTTGTAAAGAGAAATAGGAAACAGAATAGAAGGAGCTTGATATAAACTGTTTCACATAAACCTACATAACAGAACTTTATGGTGGCAAGCTCTTGAGCAATTTTGTTTATCAAGGTTGTTTTGGTGGCTTTTAACTTCTTAAAAAAAACAGAATCCTTTTTTAAACAAACATTTAAGAACACATGCATTATCATTTACCAAACAAGCCCCTCATAAAGTGAGACATTCCTGAAAAGAAAATATAGTGCCAAAGTTACGACAAATTATTTTCTTAGTTTGGCTTGGAAACGTGTGGCCTATGCTGCTTGTATCGTATGTTGTGCATAAGATTAATCATATTATATTTAAGGTATGAATATTGCTTCCACTTTGACTACATCTGCAGCTCATGAAAGGAGAGGCACCTTAGTAACATGATGCTGTTTCATAAAACCATTTGTAGGAAAATTAGCTTATTTTAGCAGTAGCATCTCATTCTGAATATACCATCTAGGATAACTGGGCTATAACTGGAAATGTATTG
Source organism: Upupa epops (assembly GCA_013397515.1). NCBI lineage: Eukaryota > Metazoa > Chordata > Aves > Bucerotiformes > Upupidae > Upupa > Upupa epops. Next base: position 19,018 of record VZRI01000303.1, read on the forward strand.
AGTATATATAAAGCCACAATGCAGAAATTTTTCTATAAATGCTAGATTCAGAAAAGAAACTCCTAGTCTTAAATTTAAACCAAAAAAAATAATAACTTGGCTGTATTTGCTCTGTTTCATAATGTCTCAGATGAGGTTTAGGTTGTTACTAAACTAAGCATTGTAACCTTCTGCTTCAGGATTTCACAGAATAATCCTGGTTGGAAAGAACCTCCTAGATCACCAAATCCAACCATCCCCACACCAACAAAAAACCAAAATAACTGACCAATTGAAAAACACAAGATAACCCCCTCCATGCCTGCCACTCTAGCAGGCTGCAAAGCACCATGTCTACACAGTTGTTAAACAACTCCAGGGATGGTGACTCAAGCACCATCTGTTCAGTTTCAGCTGCACTCTCAGGATGTTTGTGGTCACAACAGTGTATTTTGAAATACTGTAGGCATCTTCGTTGTTAAGTAGTTTATGGATACAGTCTGTATCTCCTTGTTGTCTATCATGTGGCTGATACCTAATTGCAGAGAATTATACCAAAGCATTCTGCTTTGTGTGCTCTATGCTTTCCCATAGGGAGGCAGTGAGAGATGCAGGAGTCCACAAGGGATATTACCTGCACTACCTAATGCACTGGAGAAGGTAGCTGAGTATTACAGTAACAAGTGTGGTCTGAGAAACCTAGTTAGAAAAAGAGATGTGAAAGCCAGTAAATAAAAGGGAGTAGCTGTTGTGTTGAATCCCATTTTGTGAAGAGGAAACTTCTGGGTTTTGGTTTTTTTGTGGTACTTTAAAGTACCACAGGACAGTAGTCTTTATACTCTGTATGGCAGTATATGTCATACTGTCAGTGTATGAATTGAAAGTATTCTGATGCAAAGTACCTGCCATTTAATCTTGTTTTACTTCAATTTGGTTATTGAGCTGAGAGACTTACAGGGGAAGTAACCAAAGCAGTGATTTTGGCTAAGGCCTGTTTCTAGCTGTACAGCACTTCTCTGTGATTCGTGTTTCATTTGTATGAGGTGTGGACTCTGGTATATGATACTTTCCCTTCACACATTTTTCTTAGATCTAACTAAGTCCTTACTGTTTGTCTGATTTCTGTATCTTAATACAATGTACGGGGGTGGGGGGGGAAGCCATAAATGACAGTGTTCCCCCCTCTAGAGGGCAGTTCAGAGCAGCATTTTAATGCATCCTAATTACAGCCACCTTGTACCACCCAAAGTAGAATCTTCCCTCTTTCCATTAAGTGTGTACAGAGGATGGGGAAATAAGCCACACTAGGTGTATGTAGTTAGTGTTGCTGTACCTCCACAGAGTCTCCTTCTACAGCTATCTCACAGTGAAGTTTCAACATTCCAACTAGACAATGGATCTGATGGGCCAAAAAAAAAACCAACCAAAAATTATCTTTTTCCCATTCCTCTGCCTTTCCTCCTATGGTAGTCTTCCACAAAACTCTACTTTCCTGCATTTCAAGCCAAAACATTCTTTTTCTGATACATATCCCTTTTATTACAAAAAAACTCGTATCCTAAAGATTTACTCTGATATAAGATTTCAAGTTCAAACATACTGTTTTTGCAGACGTAGTAAGGTTTACAAGACTTATGCTTTTCACAGGGATTTTACTTAGCAAAGAGAAAACGCAGGCAAACTACATAGAAAAATATCTTACTGTTACCACCTTTTAGATCTCTTGGTTGGTCCTGATTTTGTTGCAAGAAAAAATTACTACAATTACAAAATCTAAAACTGTTTCTGGCTTCAAGCAGAGAAGGCCAGACTAAGTCAACATCTAGTTACTGCTTTGAAAATTGTATTCAGATAGCTTCTCTTCAGTGCAAGGACTGAAAAGAGAACCAGAGTATTCCAGGCTCTTTCTGACTCTAGGCAGTCCATGACTTCTTAAAAATAAACAAATAGATGTATTATAGATCAGGTTAAGCCTCAGATCTCTGGACTGCCACTAACTCACAGCAACAGAGTGTTGACACAGGAGACCAAAATTATTTAGCACATGAGATTGCTCAAGGCTGACAAATACCACCTCACTCCTGCTTACTTTCACTTGTCTCCCCAAAAAAGCAAGCATGGGCTCAAATTCTCAAGACAGCTGAACAAAGATTATAGATATCCTTCTGTCCTAAACTCGAGACAGCTACTACCACTTATTTGCTTCATATACACCACTGGACTGCAGTGTAGCACAAATTAAAATGGTAACCTAAATACAGACAGCTTTGTTTCCGTCAGCATCTCTTCACATTATTTCAAAATAAAATAAGAGATGAGTTACATTCTGCATCCATGTGCAAAGAGATGAAGAACTACCTGCAAATACAACTGCATATGTGAGTAGGTACAGACAAATATGCAAATATTACCTTGAGTTGAAGGAGAAGAATGCTGCTTTGTCTTCTCTTGTGATAGAAGTCCCAGATAGCTGAGAACTACGTATTTTGTTTCGTAGTGAAATCCTACAGGCACAGCAGTAGAGGACGCCATCGGGTTGGCTTGCAACCTGGCAGTGATCTTACAGGGTTCTCTGGATAATTGAGTAAGAATGTAAGGAAAGAAAAGAATGGATTTGTTTTGGTTTTTGTAAGGCTGCAGTAGGTAGTGAACTAATACATAACAAGGAATTATGTAACAATTGTGAAGTAATCGCAAGTTTTTAGTCCTGATATCCTATGCATTCTTATTAAAATAAGAACCATGCAGAGTACCCAACCACCCCCCAGACCAGCGCTGTGCCTGCCCCCTGCCAGCAGTGGCATTTCTCACTCCTGCTTGGCATACATACTCTCACATTAAAGCAAATTCAATGGTTCCTCACCATGTGTCTGCCTCCTAACAACTCCCAACTCAACCTCACACAGAAATACAGTTTTTGCAGGATTCTAAAGATATAGTTAACTACAGTTTGAGGTAAAAAAGACAGGTTCTTAGAAGTTGTTTTTTTTTTCCTAAGCCTTCAGTAAGTGTTTTTTCTGATTCTCTACTTTCTCAGATTCATTATTATGATGCTTAAAAATTTTAATGTTGAAAAAGTGACCACAAATGCCTCAAATTCATCTTGCTATTCCTACAGCCATGGAAAAAACATGGCCAGCAGTGGAAACTCCATATTCATGGTAGGGATTGGAAAAACAGATGGCTGAGTGCCCTAGATTTCTCACGCAGACATTGAAACTTTTAAACCAGAAATCCACACCTCACAGTAACATCTGGCAAAAAAAGCTTCCCAGGTTTACTGTAGTTGTGACTTTTTTCAAAGATCCAAATAAGAACATTGGGAAAAACTGAAGTAGAGAGAAAATTTAAAAAGTCATGAACAAAAGCAACACAGAAGTGAGGAAAAGGCAACACATCAGGCTGAAGGGCAGTTTCAGATTAATCAGCGTTTTAGGTCTTTATATTAGGAACAGTTTTGATAACTACTTCCATCAACTTGATGAATCCAGTAATAATACTTAGGGCTTTTAGATAAACTCTCAAAATTACGTTCTCCATCATGTCCAAGAGTCAATCCCAAGCAAGAATGGCCATCTGAACCGATGTCTAAATGAAAAAGCACAGAAAGTTCATACTTCAGGACAGCTACCTAACAGATGCTGAAGTACCTAGACAATTTACTAGAGTGAGACTGCTGTTAGAAGAAAATCTTAAACCAGGTTTAAACTTGAAAGAATAAGGCTATATATAGGGAACAGAAGTTGGAACCCTTCAAGAGGTTTTCCACTTGCACTGGAAATTACTTGACACTAGGAGAGAAGCTGGTTCCCAAAACAAAGCACAATCTGCAAAAAAAGTCTCAAGATTTAAAATAATAAAAATAAAGAGAGCAAGCATAAGAAAAGCATTGAACTACCTACCTATGCAAGATGTGTGGGCTAAATTCTAACTCACTTCCTCCCTGAAAAAGAATTCAGATTAACAGCAGCACAACTGCTTACTGAGGAATAACAGGACCGTAACCGTGCTGTGGCATGGATACTGTGTGAGTAGGCAGGTTAGCAAAAAAAAATTTATCTGTCAAAATGAAAGCTGCAAAAGGAAAAGAGTTGGTGTAGGATCAGCTACGTGTTCTTTCTTCAGTGTTAAGCAACTCTAGGTTCTGAAACTCATTCAGCATTGAAAACAGAAGAAAACTGTTTTATGAAGACACAATTCTGGAAGCCCTGCCTCTTTTGCCATGTATTTCAAAATGCCTTAAATCCTTTGTCAGAAAGATTGTTATGTTTTTGCTATGGCTTGAACATAAGTACTGATTTACATAGGAATAAACAAATGTTGAAACTCTGAGTCAACACTCATCCTTTTTTCCCTGGCATAGTAATGTGTGCTACATTATGGTAATATGGTACCATATCTCACTTTAGAACTGTAGGAAATTAGAGTCAAGGATAAGCACAGCTTTTGCACAACATACAGGTATCCTTCAGCTACCTCCACAGTGTGAGATTTTCATAAAGCCGGGAGATTTGGAAAAATAACTGCTCAGAAGACATTAGGATCCTTTAACCTGCTCTTCAGACAATGACACATCACCACATCATATGTTGACATCACCAAGTGTGAAAGATGTCATTGACCAAAAAGCAAAAGCTCCCCAGCACATTTTCAGTTCTCATTTGTTCAGCAGAGATCCACTGTCCTGAAACGTGCTTGTTGTAACACCTACAACACAGTGAGTGGGAGCCCTTCCATGCAACCTGAACTGACCTGTACTGAAAGAATCAGGTTGACAAACAGTCCAGAGACATCCTGACACTACACTGTGGATCAAAAACCGAGTCACAACATTTAATTGAGACTATTCTTCAAAACACAATTCCAAATCAGAAAATGAAATTAAAAAATGAAAAGAGTTAAAGAGTTGATCAAAACAAGTGTGAGACTCCGTACCAGTACAGTGATCCACAAGCAACAGCAAGGACTAATTCATTAAAAGTTCAGCATGCTTAGCTCATCACCACTGGAAAGAGGAGAAAAGAATGAAGATAAAAAGCTTAGGATTAAAAAAAAAGGTAATAATTTTGGTAAATATATTCTGAGAGGTAGTTTTATCCTGAAATGAGGAGACTTGAGAAATTGGAAGAATTATCTCTAGCTTCACATAAAGGAATGTCAGCCTGCAAATGTACTTTAGAACTTCGTTATTCCTTTAAGAGAAGCCCTCAGCACAGGAACTGAATTACTCATTTTGAATTGCGACTGGTTTTGTTTAAAAACATAGAGAAATACTGTCTCAAGATACTGTAAATCTCTCAGAAAAGTCCACTTTTCAGGAATGAGTGGGATTAGAAAAGGACACACACCTTGACAGACCAGAACAGAGGAAGAAGAGATTTCCACTACAGAGGAGTGGAAAGAGTCCAGGAACTGATAAAAAAGAATAAGACAAACACAAAGGCTTGTATGGGAGATGTAACGGAACAGAGGAAACAAGGATACAGATTGTGTAAGCCTCAAAGCAAAGTCAAGAGGGTTATTTCTCATGTAACAGATTCACTGCAAGAACAGTGCCTCTTAAAAACCTAAAGAGATAAAAGCTATTACTAATTTCTCCCTACAAAAAAAGTCCACCTTTCTCAATTCCTGTACTCTTGGGAGAACAGAAGGCTACACCTGTTGAAGCTTGCTTAGCTTGTTACACCCTCAGATCCTGCTCTCACTTGTTTCATGTGGGCTGAGCTGCTCAATCAACCTGTCAATAGGAGTTCCAGTCAGACTGACATTTCCTCACGCAATCTGTCACGTCCTAATCCACAGAAGAGTTACAAGCTGAGTAACGGGCAACACAAGTCTACCAATGACTAGAGTGAATATAATTCCGTAACAATGAGGCTCTGCTGTGTCTTAGTCCTTACCTGCAAAATCCTGCCACACATCAAGATGTGTTTCCTGTGCATGGTTCAAAAGCCAAAAAGCAGCAGCCACAAGCTGCCACAAAGATCTATTGCACATCTATTCAACAGTTGCAGGTGTCAGAATTGCCTTTTGCATTTAAAGCTGAAGGCTTACAAAGCATTTTGCTGCACATTTATAAACAAAACAGTAGGTGATCACTACCGATTTCAAATATGCTAAACAAACAGGTCCAGAAACAACAGTTCAAAGATTCCCTTTTATTCACCACTGTGTCCGCATTGAAATCCTGCTTGAAAATGGAGTTAGCCTAGGGCTGGATGGCGTTCCCACCTACAGCCTATGTTACTAAGCCTCTCTTAGCAGCTGCAAATGTAAACCATTCCAGCAGCTGCTCTAGCAGAGTACTTCCTAGTGAGAAGATGCGAAGCATGTGTAGCCTCTGTCAGCAAGTGTTCACACAAGCAGAGCCTGGGAGATTTAGCAAGGCAACAAAACGATAGCACTAGAGTTCAAATTATTTTTAGGGCAGTATGCCTCTGATACTTTTCACAGGTTTGGGTCATCCTCCTGGTATCAGTCTCTGCGATAGATAGCCACTCTGGGCTCACGCTAAACTACAGCCTTACATACACACCTAAGTGTAGCATGTGCAAGCTTACCAAATTTCAAAACCACACCATTTATCAGCAGGATGGAAAATGTTCATGCACTCTGCAACCTTACCAGAAGGCTTGTGTGGGGATTTTGGATGAGACTTGAATGTGTGGACTAGTTTAACTTTGCAGCAGTTTGTTTCTGAGAGCGCTTCACATAACAGGCTGAATTTTCCAAAGCACTTGATCACAATCAAGTTGAGAGATAAATTCTTCAGAGTACTTTTCCAACAATATGAGATGGTATGACTAAGAAATGATTTTTTTAGTAAGTGGCGACCTGCTGAGTCCAAACATGTCAGTTCTACTGAAATGAATCAATACCACATCCATTATAGATCCTCTAGTGGCGCTTAAATGGATAGAAATACTGGAAAATATGATAGCCATTTACCTAGGCAGTGCCTTTAGCCAACCTCAGAAGGAAACATAATTAAGTGAAGATTCCTCACAAATGGATTTATTTTTCTTCCGGGAAGGAAAACAAAAGCTGCATGAGTTATTTAGTGTAATGGCTCTCCATAATTCCTGTTCAGCTGTAAATCATCTTCCCGCAAAATTAATTCATGACACTCTCAGCTTTTATTGAAAAGCTTCCATTTGCTTTCCTTTTTAGCTTGCAAAGCCCTATTTGGATTCGAAAGTGAACAAGGCGACAAGACTTGTTCTAAGTTTCAGCAGCCTCAGTCAAACACGGAGCCCGAACAGCCTGCGGGTGCGCAGCGTAATCTCCTCAGTTACTACGGCGATGAATGAGGTGTTTATTTATATCCCGGCGAGGAGCCGGGATGAGTCAGCCGGCGGGCTCCGAGCTGCAGTCTAGGCGATCCCACGGCAGGTGCAGGCAAGCCGCGGCCGTTCTCCCCTTACGTCCACGGGACGGAGAGGGCCCGCCCGGACGGGGAGGGTCGTACTGACAGGCCGGGCGGGGAACTAGAGGCACCACCGCCGCCGCCCAGAACAGAAGGCCGCGTCCTTCAGACGCAGACCCGTCAGGGTGGGTAGGGGGTTACCGGCGGCTGATGGGGAGGAGCTCCGCCGCGCTCCGCCCCCGCGGGGAAGTTCTCCGGCCACCGACCCCCTGAGGAGAGTGTAACGGCAGCCCCCCGCACACAGGCAAAGCGCGGGGCGGAGGGCGGGAGACGCGCGCGCAGTTGCCCCAACGGCCACGACGCTCTCGTGCCCGCGCCTCCACCTCACTCCCTGCCGGCGCGCGGTGGGGGAAATAAATAAACAGTAAGAATAAATCAATAAACAGCTCGACCGACCGCCTATCCGCCCCTCCCGCCGCTTCCTCACCTGAGCGGGCCACGGGAGGGAGGAGGAAAAGGAGGAGGGTGCGGACACGGATGGTCGATGCTCCGCGGTCGGTCCGCCAGGGGTGGTGGGGGTGGCCTGGGGGGCTAGCGGTGGGCGCGCGCGCTCCCGGCGGTCCGAGCTCTGCCCTAATTTGCCGCCGCCACCGCCATGATGGAGGGGCGGGGAAGGAGGCCGAGGAGGAAGACGGCGAAGGGGGCGTTACGCCACCGCAGCGTGCGCCGCGCGTCAACGGCCCGTGCGGAGGCGGGCGGGGCCTGGCAGTGATGCCATGCCCGCCCCAAAGAAAATGACTGACCCAAGGGTTGAGGGTCAAAGGGCGCTACAGCTAGGGGCAGCGAAAGCGGCTCTGAACGAAGGTCCCACTGGTTCAGTATCGTGTAGTCGGGCCCGAAATAATAGCAAAATGTTCTGAATCCCTCAAATACTACTAGATTCCCTACTTTGTGACATTATTGCGATATTAAAGAATACAGAAGTTCCACACATCACTTTATAATCTACTTTTTCACACAATAAAATAAGGAAAAGATTCACGGAATAGCAGTAAGCCAGGAAAATGTGTGGCTGTGGCCAATACCACATTGACACTGTGATGACACTCAAACCCCAATTCTTGGTTCTTTTTGCCCGGTGCCCTAACAGCCCATCCACACCCAGAGCCAGAGGATTCCTTTAATGCAGGTTTGCCTAAAACTGGGAGCTCCAAGTTAGCTCCTTAAATTGTGAAGGCACTTGTATATGCAATCCAAATTAGCATAATTAATATAGTAATTTATCAAGTTTCTACTGATGATGGTGTACTGACCTTCTATTAAGATGGTCAGGAGAGGGTAAGTTTCATGCAGGTCAAGGGTTATTTGACCTATGGGTGTGATTTCTAGCATTAGGAGGGTATAATGAGGCAGTTCAGCTTAGTCCCTTAATTATCTATCTCATTGATGGCCTCTTGATTAACATATTTTTCAAGCCTTAATTGCTAGGGTGTTCTGGCTTGGAGGAGGTCAACCTTCCATTATTCTGTTAGAAAGGATTAAGTGTCTGTCAACTGTGCAGTTCAGCACATTCCAAAACACCTTAAGTTAGTACAGCCTAGCATATTATTTTAAGTTACAACAATAAGTTTTCAACAATGAGTAAGGAACATATTTTGGTTTGGGTTTTTTTTGTTTGCAGTATATGTACCTACAGAATGGAAACTGCCAGATAGAATTAAACAGATGCTATTACAGGATACAAAGAAGACAAAGAAAATTATGGAAGCAGCAACAGAACTCCTGAGGAATCAGCATATCTTTTCAAAATGTTTTCAACCATTTCTGCACCATCAGAGAACATAAGGTAATAAAAATTAGTAATAGCAATGCTTAGAACCCCCACTATGTATTCCTACAATGAAGTGCTTGTACCACAACTGTTACTCGTAACAACCAACCTGAGAGGCCCATCACAACACTTGCTCTAAGCCAGACAGACAGCCATGACCTCCAGCCTCCCTGCTGCAAGGCCATCCTTCCCTTCCTGTTGGCTAGCCATTTCCTGTATCCCAGTTTTTCTTTTCATGTTCCCTAAACTATTCCCAGCGTATCAGGTGTGGGGTAAAAAGCCAATTTCATCTCTATCAGTCCAAAACTGGAAGAACTGCGAGATTATATTAATAGCATGTCACAGCTTTATACAACTGACAGCTAAAAATGCCCTTTAGATATCAAAGCTTCCAATGATGGAAATCCCAAAGCATTGACAAAAGAGATCTGCTTAGGGGTCTTATCTGGAAGTTTCTCTCCATGTTGAATTTATCTCTGCTACAAGTTACATGTTAAGACGTTTTTTGGAAGAATCACAGAATTACTGAGGCTGGAAAAAACCTCTGAGGTCATCAAGCCCAGCCTATGACCTAACATCACCACAACCTAAATAAACCATGGCACTAAGTGCCAGGTCCAGTCTTATTCCTAAACTACAGGTTCCTTCAAACACCCATAGTTCCCTCAGCTGCTCCCTATAACACTTACTTTACAGGTCCTTCACCGACCTTGCTGCCCTTCTCTGAACCCCCTCTAGCATCTCAGTGTTTCCTGCGCTGAGGTGCCAGGTGCCACAAACTGAACACAGGACTCGAGGCAGAACCTCACCAACGCCCTGTGCAGGAGAACAAACGCCCCGCTACGCCTACAGGTAATATAAGGTGAGGGGGGTGCGAGGGCACTCCCCTGCCCCCGCCCCAGTCCCAGCCCCAGCCCCGATCCCGCACCGCACGTGACGCGACCCGCCCCCGGCCACACGGCGGCAGTATGTCGCGCGCGAGCGCCCGCCCGCGGTGACGCCAGCCAAGGGCTAAGGTTTCTATTGGTGCGGAGGACCGGGTGCGTGGGAGGCTGCACTGTGACCTCGAACCGGATGTGAATGTGCTCGCGGAAGTCGACGGCCGCAGCAGACTGCCTGCCAGCCCCGCAGCTGCCAGCGAACGCTCAGCGCCGCCGCCGCCGCCGCCATGGCACTCAGTGATGCCGACGTGCAGAAGCAGGTACGGCCGCCACCGTGTCTGCGCCCGTGGGTGTCGGCAGGGCGGAGCCAGCGGGAGGGGAGGGGGGCAATGAGCCAGGGTGGCGGGGACAGCTCCTCCGCCCTGAGGGCGGTGTGGAGGTCAGCTGTGCCCGAGCCGAGGTGCCGTCTANATTCCTAAACTACAGGTTCCTTCAAACACCCATAGTTCCCTCAGCTGCTCCCTATAACACTTACTTTACAGGTCCTTCACCGACCTTGCTGCCCTTCTCTGAACCCCCTCTAGCATCTCAGTGTTTCCTGCGCTGAGGTGCCAGGTGCCACAAACTGAACACAGGACTCGAGGCAGAACCTCACCAACGCCCTGTGCAGGAGAACAAACGCCCCGCTACGCCTACAGGTAATATAAGGTGAGGGGGGTGCGAGGGCACTCCCCTGCCCCCGCCCCAGTCCCAGCCCCAGCCCCGATCCCGCACCGCACGTGACGCGACCCGCCCCCGGCCACACGGCGGCAGTATGTCGCGCGCGAGCGCCCGCCCGCCGTGACGCCAGCCAAGGGCTAAGGTTTCTATTGGTGCGGAGGACCGGGTGCGTGGGAGGCCGCACTGTGACCTCGAACCGGATGTGAATGTGCTCGCGGAAGTCGACGGCCGCAGCAGACTGCCTGCCAGCACCGCAGCTGCCAGCGAACGCTCAGCGCCGCCGCCGCCGCCGCCGCCGCCATGGCACTCAGTGATGCCGACGTGCAGAAGCAGGTACGGCTGCCACCGTGTCTGCGCCCGTGGGTGTCGGCAGGGTGGAGCCAGCGTGAGGAGAGGGGGGCAATGAGCCGGGGTGGCGGGGACAGTTCCTCCGCCCTGAGGGCGATGTGGAGGTCAGCTGTGCCCGAGCCGAGGTGCCGTCTATCTGGTATAAGGCCAGTAGGAGCGGGGTTGGGATGGTGGTAACTCTGAGCCTCGAGCCAGCAGAAATGGCTGCTGCCAGCTGGGGCTGAGTCCCACGTTGGGTGTGGAATAGGGTCCTCTGCTCTCGATGTTGCAGGGGTTGCTGAAGGTGTAGGATCTTATCTGGTAACTACAGATTTGTTTAATTTGGAAAAGGCCTCTAAGAGCATCGAGTTCAACTATCAGCCGAACTGCATCAAGCCCACTGCTAAACCCTATCTCAGAGCTTCATATCTGTGTGGCCTGTAAACATGTTCAGGGATACTGATTCAGCCCCCTCTCTGGGCAGTCTGTTCTAGTGCCCAACGACCCTTTCAGTGAAGAATTTTTTCCTAATGTCCGACCTAAACTTTCCCTCATGCTTCTTGAGGTCATTTTCTCTTCTCTTACTCTTTGTTACTTGTGTGAAGAGACTAACGCCCACCTTTTCTGCAACCTCCTTTCAGGTAGTTGGAGGCCCCTCAGCTTCCTTTTCTTCAGTCTAAATAGCCCCAGCTCCCTCAGCCCCTCCTCATATTCTCCAAACTGTTCACCAAGTTTATTCTTATCAAGAATGAGAAGTCTCTGAATCAAATGAGCATTACCCTCGTTTGCCAAACATTGGAGAAATTTGAAGCATTTTGGTGGTGTATTATGCCAGTTTATAATTAAAGGACTCTTGAGTAGCCTTTATGGTTAATTACACTTTAATGCCCATAGAAACATTCCATGCAGAAGCACTGCTTTTTTAGATAATCTAAGAACTTTCTGGTTTGTTTTTTTCTTGTACTACATCTAATTAGTTGTCACTTAGCATTTGGGCAGGCTATTCGGTATTCTTGGATGCCTTTTTGACTTCTAAATCCTAAACAGAGTAGTGCAACCTGGGCTTGTCCTGCAGTGGAAACTTATAACGCCAAAGCCTGTCTGTGGATGCTTCCTTCTGAGTCAGGACTCTTTGTCCTTATTGACAGTAAGCACTGCCCTTGCCTTAAAATGCTGCTTTGAGCTGGGTTGTACATGGTGTGCCAGGTTAAACACTGCATGGATCCGGTCGGTGCTGGCCTGTGGTGTTTCCTACAGGTGACAAGCAGATCAGCTAAGTTTTTTTTCTGCTTTGTATCACAAGTGCTTCATATCTGACTTTCTCATTCAGTAAACATAGTCTCTTGGCAGGGAAACATCACATTGAAAGTAAAATCAGTAGGTTGCCTTTCTTTGAAGGGGAATTGTACCATTGCATTTTGTTGCCTGGTATCAACAAAACTTGTTTGGTTTTTTCTGTCTCTTCCATGAAGATAAAAATAAAGCTGGTATTCTTGCTTAGCCATCATGGACGTGAACTTCAAATGTTAGTTCAGAATCTGTTTATATAGTACATGTGTAATGCTAACAGCATTTCACATCTGCAACTTTCCTGTCATTGTTTGGTGTTCCTGAGCCCAGGAGATCCTGTTAACTGCAAAAATGAATGCTGCTGGTGGCATGACAGTTCTGTATGTGTATGTACCTGTTCCCCTGAACTCTTAACCACTTGTTGTGGTGCTTTCAATAATTTTCATTTTAAAATTAATCTCCAATTAAGAATTTTTTCCATTGCTTTGTTCCGTTAATGTGTTTAATAGATTGTTCCATCTAATGTGGCTGGCCACTTCTAGCTAAAGCCAGTCTAACATGTGTGGCTATCCTTTCCATGGGAAGTTCTACTACTACTGATAGGGAAACACTCTGTCATCTTTTCTATAGGAAATGCTACCATGCTAAAGTTTATAACTTGATTTAAAATTAATCTCTCATTTTAAAATCCGTATTTTTAGCAGTGTTACTAAAGCTAATCCCCTTTAGAGATGCAAAAGTATCACTTACGATCTCTTTTCTCATTTGTGTAAAAAGCCAACAGGGATTTCAGTACAGCAAAGCAGTCTTGCCAGACATAGGTAAATGGATGCTGTATTAGCTTTTTTCCATCTGTATTATGCAGTGAGCATTCTTGAACAACTGTTACTATACTTTTTCAAAATTCAGAAACCAAAACAAACTGGAGGAAGTTACTACTACTTTACAAAAGTTATTTTTGTTCTTCAATACCAGGCTATTCAGCAAAGAATTTCCCCTTTTTATATGCTTCTCTTGTCATTACTGAAATCAAGTTAGTTCTAAAACTTAGTTTAACCAATTGCAAGTGCATTTCTGAGAATGTTGATATTTATTGTTCTCTTCTCCCACTGCACATGCTAAAAGTCTTCCACTTCTGGTTTTTTTCATCTTTGTGGGCTGTTCTTCACATTGTATCAGTTTTTGCATTGGCATCTTTCTTTATAATATAGAATCTCATGTTAAATATAATTTTTTGTACAAGTTTATTTAGACCAGATTGTCTGCAAATGTGTCTCATCACTATGTGCAAGCAAAAAAAGTCTGTAGGTTGTTGTGGTCTGCTCAAGTGTATGATCAGAGGGCTGGAGCACCTCTTACAAAGACAGACTGAGAGAGTCTGGGTTATTCAGCCTGAAGAGAAGACTTATTGAGGGGGGGACCTTATAGTGACCATTCAATGCTGGAAAGGGGTCCATAAGAAGGCTGGGGGATAGCTGTTCACAAGATTACAGAAGAAAAGGATGAAGGGTCATAGTTTTAAGCTGGAAACGGATAGATTTAGTCTGGACATTAGGAAACAGTTCTTCGAGGGTGCTGGATCACTGGAAGAGGCTGCCTAGATAGGTGGTAGAGGCCCCATCCTTGGAGACATTTGGAGTCAGGCTTGATGGGGCTCTGGGCAGTCTGATTTGATTAGAGATGTCCCTGCTTATTGCAGAGGAATTGGACTGCATGACCTTTGGAGATCTCTTCCAATGAAATGCATTCTGTGATTCTGTATGGTCCACTCCATCTGCCCTTGGAAGTGTCTGTACTTGCTCAAAGTGGCAGTTTGGTTGAGCATGGGTCCTTACAGTCTGCCTCAAAATGTGAACCTTAGCTTGGGCCTGGTGGCAGAAAGGCATGTGATATATAAGCAGAAGTCAGCATAACTGCTTTCCTTGTCCTTTAGCTGTTAGATGTGTCATTTGTGGTGTTTTGAGTCGGTTTGCGGAAAGGTCCTTCCAGTAGAATGTATTTGACTTCCAGGCTCTAAAGCAGCATGTGACAGACTTCATGTGGTCTTGAACATCTAGTGCTGCTGTCTCTGTCTCCTTCCCCAGTTCTTCCAAACTAACTTACTTATAAAAATAATATATAAAATAAAACATAAATAAATTTATAAAATACATGTATATGCAACTTTTTATAAAAAGTAATTTTGAGCTCTACAGCAGCATTTTGTAAATGATACTTGTAAGTCTCTACAGAATTTATGTGTAAAGGAACAGGTTTGACCAGAGTGGTCAGCGGCCTTTTGCTTCACCAGTCTTCTAGTGCGAAAGGCCCAGGTTCATTCAGATGCCATCAATGCCAGACATAGAGGAGGACCTATGTTAATCTTGTGTCATAAAATTATAGAATCATTGTGGCTGGAAAGGACCTCCAGGATCATCAAATCCAGCCCTCATTCCAACATCTCCCTAACTTGTAGACCATGGCCTCAAGTACTCTATCTACTCATTTTTTAAACACTTCCAGAGATGGTAACTCCACCACCTCCCTGGGCAACCTGTTCCAATGCCTAACCACTCTCTCAGTAAACAATTTCTTTCTGAGATCCAGTCTAAACCTCCCTTGACACAACTTGAGGCCATTAGTAATTTGGGAGAAGAGGCCACCGCCAGCCTTGCTACCACCTCCTTTCAGGTAGTTGTAGAGAGCAATAAGGTTTTCTCTCAGTATCGTCTTCTGTAGACTAAATAACCCCATTTCCCTCAGCCACTCCTTATAGGCCCTGTTTTCCAGACCTCTCAGCAGACTTGTTGCCTCTCTGTGACCCCGCTCCAGCATCTCAATGTCCTTCTGATACTGTGGTGCCCAAAACTGGACTCAGTACTGAAGGTGTGGTCTCACGAGTACAGAGGCACCATCACCTCTTTTTTCCTGCTGGTCACACCATTCCTAATCCAGGCCAGAATGTTGTTGGCCTGCTTGGCCACCTGGGCACACTGCTGGCTCCTGTTCAGCCAGCTGTCAACCAACACCTCCAGGTCCTTTTCCACCAGGCAGCTCTCCAGCGTCTCTTCCCCCAGCCTGTAGTGCTGCTGGGTGTTGTTGTGACCGAAGTGCAGACCTAGCACTTGGTTTTGTTAAACCTCATCCCACTGGCCTCAGCTCATTGCTCCAGCCTGTCCAAGTCCCTCTGCCTCCCTATCGTCCAGCAGATTGATACTGCTGCTTAATTTTGCATCATTTGCACAATGACCGAGGGAGCATTCAATCCCCTTATCCCAGGTCATTGATAAAGATGTTAAACAGGACTGGTCCCAATACTGACCCCTGAGGGACACCACTTGTGATCAGTCTGGACTTAAACTGGATTTTACCTCATTCAACACAACTCTCTGGGCTCGGCCATCCAGCCAGTTTTTAACCCAGACTTTAACATCATGTAGATGTCATGACAGAGACTAATTTTACTGTGTTTTGTTTTTACTAAGTTGGGGGTCAGGGGAGGTGGAAGCAAATAGTTATTTCAAGAGAAGAATTATAATACCCAGCCTCACATTTATACAAGTTTATTTGTGGGTTGTTTGGTTAAGTTTTTTTATACTTGCAAATCTAAAGTACAGTCTTCTAATGACAGTCAGTGAAGCAGAATTATGTAGAATTATTTGAAACAACTCCACAACATTTTCTTGTAATCATTGTTAAGATGAGATGACTCTGAGATCTGTATATTCAATTTAATTTCCTTGAAAAACAGCACCATCCATACTTGTAAATGGATATGGTAGGGCCCTACTGTACAAATGAATGTGTATATATAAACCTGTGTGTATACATATAGACATAGTTACTCTCATCGAAGTTCTTTCCAACAGACAATTCTTTGTTATTTCAGATCAAGCATATGATGGCTTTCATTGAGCAGGAAGCTAATGAAAAGGCTGAAGAAATAGATGCCAAGGTAAAAAAGAAAATATATTGTCAGTAAGTGTGAAAGGAAAACTGCATGTGATGCCTTGTCTTGATAGATGCAGTCATCGCAGTCCCAGAATGCTTTTATAAGATAAACTTTAGTCCATGTTTTGTTATTATGTAGCCAAAAATGATGCTACCAAATGACGTTTGTGCTGGTTTTATGTTAAATTTTTCTTAACGGTTCTTAAATACAGATTTATTCATATCTATGTTCACTCATTTCTTTAAGCAAGGAGAACTTGGGTAATGTGAATAGACTGGATTAAATGAAACAACTCGCCTCCTATATGTAACCTGACGTTGTTGAGGATTAAAGGAGTTCTCTCCATAATTACAAATTTTACTAAGATTTGTCATAACAAGCTATTACCAGAAGGTTTAGTTTTAATTTTTGCTTGACTTCCATAGTGTGTTAGGCAGAATTATTAATAGCAAATTAAAGCATTATTGCTAGTAATACTGAACAAGCATTCATAGAGGTACCAAAATTATATAAGATAGAGGTTAAACTGGCTGAACAATGTAGGCGAAGGTTTCTTTATAAGCAGGTTCATAAAGGTACCTGCACGTATGTGTCCACCTGCAGACTTAATTCTAGATGTGATTTAGTAGGTATCTGGGAGAACTAAACCATGTATTTATGGCAGAAATGGAATTACTTGCAAAATTCTTCCCTTAGGGTAAGCCACAAGAGACTGAGTTTAACATTAACCAGGTAATTGAACATAGATGTTTACTAAAGAAGGGCTAATGGTACCTTACGCCCTAAGAATCTGCATTACACTAGTACTGAAGTATCTTGTTGATATTGGACTCAGTGTATGTATTACCAATAATATTTAATCTACCTTAAACACACACAAAAAAGTGATCAATCCTAAATTAGATGTTCCTGATGATCTGCACACAGAAGTCAGAAGTTGATTTTTGGATTCTTAGGTATAAATAGGAAAATGTGCCGTATGTTTTCACATGCTGTCTGTTCAGAATTCATAAAATGTATTAGCTACACTATTACTCTCCTTGTGAACCAGTTGCTGGAAGGAATGAGGTTTGCAGATGGTGGGGGCTGGGTAACTTGTTTAAGGTAGAATTTCTTGCAGCCAGAAAAGAGACCAATTCTACAAAACTACTTCAGACCTGAAGCTCAGATAACATGAGTTTTGCGTAAGAGTATACGAGATATATATTGGGTAATTTTATGCCCAAGAAGTAGGTACTACAAGGAAATGTATGTCAGTCAATTTATCAAATAAGCCGTGTCCTACTTAGCAAAGTTCTAGTTCAGCAGAACACATCTTGAACTCCCTTTGACTTGAGTACTGATTGAAATGTTTTGTTTGTGTGGAACCATAAATTGTACCAGCCTAGCTTGTCTGTGAATGTGTGCTGAAAGCATGGCTGTTTCATTTTGATTCTGTTTTTTTCAGCCCATGGAATCAATTTCCACTTCAGTTATTTAATTTTTACTGTAGGCAGAAGAAGAATTCAACATTGAGAAGGGTCGCCTTGTTCAGACACAGAGACTGAAAATCATGGAATATTATGAAAAGAAGGAGAAACAAATTGAACAGCAGAAGAAAATGTAAGTTGATAAGAGCTTGAGCTCTGATTTTATTGCTAATTTAATAGAAAACTGGGGTTTTTTTCCCTGGAAAGTAGGCAAATTGTAACTGATGTATTTATTTCTAATAATGAGTTTCTAGTTTTTCCTGAGGAGAGGTTATCAAAGGTAAGCTGTAGTAGTATAACTGCTAGAGAGTGGTGAATTTTGTTTTCATGTTTCTGCATGTAGTTAATGCCTACAACTCTATCCTGGTTTACCTCTCTTGGACAAATGATTGTGTCAGGTTTAGTTTTGGTGGGTCTTTGCTGAAGGACAGGGTTCTGCTTTGTATTAATTTATGAAAGTTCAGAAACAGATTTGACCAGGTGAACAGGCTTCAACATTAAATACTGTAGTACTGTTATAATTAAAGTATGCAGTTAGTAGTTGCAGTTCTTCTGTCAAAAGTCTGGTGGATTGATTGAACTTTATTGTGCAACTTCTAGTCAAATGTCCAACCTAATGAATCAAGCAAGACTGAAGGTCCTCAAGGCAAGAGATGACCTTATTGCAGTGAGTATCTCTGTAGTAAAGACACCAAGGTTCTATTTCTGCTGTCCATTAGAAAATGTTCTTAATCATTCTCTAAAGAAAATATTATTTGTGATTGAGTGATGTTTGTTTCAACATACAGAAATGGCTTTCCCAGATATTCTGACAAGTGAATAAGGCTTTAGTCCAGCTTTGCTGAACTGCTGTAGCTTGTTCTCAGTTTCCATTACTTTCTCTTCCAGGCAAATACAGTTCTCTGTTAGGAGCACTGCAGGCAGTTGTGTCAATCATTTAGACAATAGCTTAAAAAGCAGGAACTCTCTCTTGCATGGTTGGCAGAACTTAAGAAATTCTGTTTGCCTGAAGCAACATTTATGCATTCAAGCACAGCTTAAGCAAGTGGGCATGAACCACCGCTGAGTTTTCCTGTTTCCTTTAGTGGCTCCCAGTATTTGAAAAGGTTTGCTTCTTATTCTAGTAGATGACCAGTCTGTGTGTTGACATAAAGGATGAGTGACCGTTTATCAGAACAGGCTACCCTTAGTCATAGTTCAGGCTTACTATGTTTATCTTGCACCACTTACTGAGTAAATTCTGCTCGGTTCAGAGCTTGCAGGTCTCCTTTTCTCTCTCAAGCAGTCCAAGAAGCAGTTTGAGTGCTCCGCATTTTGCTAGGTGGTGCTCTTGAGCCGTTGCAGAAACTAACGACCCGGAGAAGTAAAAAACACAAAATTGCATATGAGGCTGCAGTGGAAAAAGGGAGCTAGCAAAAGAAAATCTATTGTTTCTCTAAACCTAGTTTCAAACTTTTGATTGTATTCACAGACAGAATGAAGGTGGGTGGCTAAAGAACTAGCTATTGTGGTGGTCTCTGCTGGGTAATCTCTTCCTCATTTATCAGCTGACTCAGCCTCGAGCTTCTGAGTAATGCCTAACACTCTTCCTCATTTTAAAACACTTAAAATCACATGCTGCTAGGTCTTTCTTCCCTTATCAGATCCTTGGCCTCTCATGAACAAGAAAAAGGAGAAGTTCCAGAAATATTCTGTTACTCTAGAGTGGACAGCATAACTAGGTTTGACTGTGATACTAAATGATGGTAGTCTTATATCCTAGTGGTCGCTGTGTTACATGCGCTCTTCTTTTAAACCCTGAGGCAGGACACTGAAGAAATGTTTCTACCAAATTGTAACCTTTCTTTCTAACTGAAGTAATTTTGATGGTTTAGTTCTAGGAGCTTTATTTGAGATGACTCAAATTCTATAAAAGTTTAATCCTATCTGATATTGATTTTGTGGATAAAGGTAATCAAAACCAGCTACTTCCAATGAAAAATAAGCTCTCACTTTTAAATTTCGCATTGCGTTTGCATAGAAAAAAAATGCCTGAGTATTGTTTGATGAAAAGATAGATTACATTTCTTTGCTTGACCACAAAGATAAAAAGATGTTATTTGGACAACTTTATTAATTTACAGTTGAGCAGTCATTTAGAATATAGTGAGTGTGTCTGTCTGAATTAACATTGTAAGTGCTGTCTCTTTACTACCACAAAAAATGAATTGTTTTAGGTTAGAATGGGTTCAGATCAGGGCAGGGAGTAGTCAATTGTTTGGAAAGGATGTTGTGCCATGCATAGAGATGAAGGTTTAGCTTGGATGAAAATCAGCTGAAGTATACATGTACATGTTGGCAGGGTGTGATAGCTATAATAGGAGTACAGAAAGTTGGTAGGCATGAAACCAAATGC
Organism: Upupa epops; assembly: GCA_013397515.1. Taxonomy (NCBI): domain Eukaryota; kingdom Metazoa; phylum Chordata; class Aves; order Bucerotiformes; family Upupidae; genus Upupa; species Upupa epops. The sequence goes on from VZRI01000303.1 coordinate 39,207, forward strand.
CAGGCAGATGGGTTCTGCTTGATCTGATTTCTTCTGATGTAGGATTTGCTGAATGAGGCCAAGCAGCGACTTGCCAAGGTGGTCAAGGATACTGCCAGGTACCAGACACTGCTGGACGGACTAGTTCTACAGGTAAATATTTTAATTGTAAACAGTGGATAATGGCAGCCCTATCATCCTAGGTGTCTTTCTTCAAAAATATCCAACGGGAAGTTACACTTGTAATGGAGTCTAGATCAACTTTCTAGGTGGTCTTTGAGTGTTAAACACCACTTTTGCTCTGTCTTTCTATCTTGGATTCTCAACTGATTTCTTGCAACTTGTAAAACCTAGTATATGAAGTGGCAGTTTAATTATAAGAACAATTACAGATGTGCACACATGCATTGAAACATCCACGTTTAGATGCACACTTCAAACTTCTCTAATTAGTTGGATCAAAGGCTGTTTCTCTAAACACAGAAGTCTGTAGTTACCTGCTTTTAAAATCTGTATTATGTTTGAGACTTGTCCTGATTTTAATAGATTTGCTGTAGTATGGCATACATCCATTACACATGTACAAAGCAGACGTCAGAGCTTTGCTTACCTGGACTATCATCCTCCAGGCACATAAATTCACTGCTGAAAATCCAGTAAGCGTTGGCCGGGGGCGGCGGTGCGACCACTAGTGCCACCTCCTGGTATTAACTGATCCTGTTACCGTAAACTCACCGAAGCCAGGCACAGGCTCTCCTGTCCACAGTTCGATGGCAGAGTTTTTTTTAACAGTGCTTCCTACTAGCTTGTGCTTCCAATTCAATGCTGTTTCTTTGCCACACTTAGGTCTGGTGTGGCTGTACATCAAACAAACCTGTCCCACTCTTGCAAAGTGGCCACTTCTGTCTCGGCTCATTATATTTGATCCAGTTAGGAGTCTACTCACTGGTAGTGACAGGTAGACTGTGGTGGTTTAGGTGGACTAGGAGATTGTTGTAGATCCTTTCTAACTGGAACTAAACCTATTGTATTCTCCCGTATTACAACAGGGACTGCAAGGCAGGAGTTATTAGAACAGGCATATGTCTTCAAGAGCAGCATAGGAGAGTGTCAGCTTGGCTGCGTGATCAGTCTACTTAGTCAGCAACAATCCTTATGAATACATGTATGTTGTCTAGGCAACACCATCCTATGATACATACTGTTAGTTGTAGTCAAGTTCCAAATGTGAAGCTAAGAAAGAATAGCAGTAGTTGTAGGCGCTTTTCCAAATATTGAAGCTGTGATTTCTGAATGTCTGCATGAAGTAAACTTGCAAGCAAAGAACTAGAGAAGAAGTGATTACTGTAATGTTTTGGTTTTCAAATTGATCAGTTCCTTTCCTTTCTTGGGGTTACATAATTCTAAGATAATCAACACGTTAACTTTGTGATACTGTAATAATTATCTTGTGCAGGGATTCTACCAGCTACTTGAGCCCAGAATAGTTGTTCGATGCAGGAAACAGGATCTCCCTATGGTGAAGGTAAGATACCTAGAATATGTTAGCAGTATGCAGCTTACAAAGGCTGGGATCTGACTACAAGTATTTACTGCTCAGATTCTGTCTGTATGACACGGAAACAAGCTTTGTGTGCTGCACTTCTGCTGCAGATACAATGCAAATGAACAAGTATGCTTTTCAACCATTTGCTTGCTTGGATATTAGGACACTTTAGATGATACTACACTAAGAATAATTTGGTTTGGCTCAAAAGCCATGCTGAAATATGTTTGCTTAATTAAAGGAAAAAGGCCTCAATCCCTTCATCTTATTACAAATGATAGAATGACCAAACCGAAGTGGTGCAATAGTATTTGTGCATGCTAACTGGAGGTTCATTTTGTATCCCAGGCTGCTGTACAGAAAAGCATTCCCATCTACAAAAATGCCACAAAAAGGGATGTGGATGTTCACATTGACTCAGACAACTTCCTGCCAGAAGAAATGTAAGGAAAAACTGAATCTTTTTTTACAGAACACTCATTTAGTGCAGCTTTTCCAAGCTACAGCACCTTCTAGAACAGTCACTGGACATCATGTATGGAATATCTTCACAGTGTGTCTGCTGCCTTTCTAATGGAATTGGCACTTCTTTGTGTTAATCAAGCAGAGAGTCTGTACTTTTCTGCAGATGAGCGATGTCTCAATCAAAAATGTCAATAGAATTTTTGTGCAACCTCCAGGCGGCTGATTCACAGTACTGAAGTAAGAGAATTTTAGGTGGAAATGTAAATAAATGTTTGTTTTCTAAAGACAGAATATGGATGCAGCCATGCTTTTTGTCTCAAAATGAAACAAATTGTATCATAAGTGCTGCAGGATGATCATTTGGTGGCATTTGTGTCTGTGCCTACAAGAACAATGAGTATGGCACAAACCTGTGTATTCTCATAGCTGGTGATCTTTACATATGGGCCAGCAAACAACACTTCTAGAATTCTTCCTCACCTCTTAGAATCCAAAAGCTGTCTATTGATAACAGCATACAGAGTCTGAAGCTGTTTTGGAATGACAGATTCTGTCATTCTACTTGTATTTAGATTATACTAATGAGAACCGTTTTTTGTAGCTGTCATCTCTTACTCCAAAATGCTTTGCACTGCTGCTTTACTGGATGACTTTGTGTTAATTCCTATTAAGAAATCATTCAAAAAACTTGTGGTTTTCTTTATAAAAAATAAATACCAAAAATATTACTTCTAAGTGCTGATTTGGATAATATCTCTAGCACATTCTGACTTGGAGCTGAACAGTGTATTTCACAGAGCTTTTAATATTTTCTTCTCTCTAGTGCTGGAGGTGTTGAAATCTACAACAGTGATGGTAAAATTAAGGTTTCCAATACCTTGGAAAGTCGGCTGGACCTTGTAGCCCAGCAGGTGAGTCTCCCAGAACAGCCTAGGTGAACAAGATATAATTAACTAATTTTGTCTTGTAATTCAGTGCTGGTGTGTGGGATCAGGTTTCAATTTGGATGACTAGAAGTTGTCTCTGAATAGAAAGAAGCAAATTGACTACTGTTTGTGCTTCTTTCGAGCAAACTTGGCTTTTCCTAGAATGATACCTTTTGAACTAAATATGAGCATAAAGCTCTAGTCACTATGACACTGAAAGACATGCTATGACTCCACTACAGTCAAGATTTTGAAAAGCTGAGGCTGACTTGAATTATTTAAGCTAGTCTGAGGATTAGAAACTTTGGCTGAGACCTGTTACGCCCTTGTCGAAAAAAAATAGCTCTGCCTTCTTTTCAGTATAGGCAAGACCTTAAGATTAGCTGCTAGTGTGTGATCAAACTTCAGGCAACTCAGAGGAGTTGTTCATTAACTTTAAAGCCTAGCCTAGCCATCTCACAGTGCTGGCCATGAGGAGTGCACAGCAGCTGCATTGGCCATTGTATCCAACTGATGTCCTCTTTCTCAACAGATGATGCCAGAAATCAGAGTGGCTCTCTTTGGTGCTAATGCCAACAGGAAGTTCTTGGACTGAACCTCTCTGAGAGAAGGAAGGTGGGATCTATTCCACTGTCAGATGGAAGGGGATGCAAAAGCATCTGCTAATTTAAAATCTTGAATTTTAATGTTACCTTGTATTCCAATATCTGTTTTTCAATGCAGTAATTTTGCATACCTGCTGTGCTTAGCCTTTCTACTTGTGGTTAGAATGTATTGCTTGAAGGATATGAAGACACATACTCGCCCCTCAGTGGCGCTACAAAATGGAGGCATTTGGGCTAGTGGCTTTCCTTGCACTGTTGTGGCTCTATAAAGACAAGTGGTTCATTTAGGGTCACTCTCGCTGCTTTTGCCACATCTCTTTCAAAATATCTAATCTGTGAAGTAAATAACTGTGCTGCCAATGGAAATCCCAGTTCAGTTAAGGCCTTCAGCATTAAAGAGGGCATGCATTCCTTCCCAGTTTAACTCATGTTACTTGGTCAGGCATTTTTCTCTTCTGTATATGTGATTTAAAAAACAAAAGCCTGAGTCTGTAAAACTTATTTATTGAAATAAAAATGTGTGTGTATATTGAATTCTTTGTAGTTTCTCTCTGGGAGATTGGCAGCAGCCTTTGAAATAAGGTCTTGTATAAGGACTGACTGCTCAAGGGCTGCCTGTAAAAACTGTTCTACAAAGCTAGAAGTGGAGTGTACGGAGCACTGTCGGGGTCCATGCTTCAGTAATGCTCAATTGTAGTCTAGCCTTTTGAGTATGACTCTAGGATGAGCTTTATTCTCCCTAAAAAATTAATAAAGGAGCAGTAGTTTTGTTACTTTAATATTTGTTCTCACACAACTACGCTACTTAAATAAAACAAATACAATCCTTTTCCAGTTCCAGGTTGTTGCTTCCATGCAGGAGATCCAAACCTTACTCCTTTAGTAACTGTTTCAGGGCTTCAAGATCAAAGCTGTTTCTATTGCAACTATTTCTCTGTTGTTACTAACTCTTTAAGTAACAGTAACCTAATTACTTCACCTGTTAAGCTTTGCTAACCCCTACTTCTCCTTTGCTTATGCGGTGCTGATTAGTCTCCAGCTTCTATAGTTGTAGGCCAGAAAACTTTCCACACAAGACTGCCAGAATACTTGACTTTGCTAGTGAAGTCTATTCAATTGTGAAACCTAATTCATGGAAATAAGAAACTGCTCAAATTAATTCCTGCTTGTGTAGGTTTAAAAATTATTTTCTCTAAGTATTGCAGTGAGTTGGGAATGGTAGGAATTTCACGTTGTGCCATGAACAATTCTGCAGCAACACTGCTTAATCTACCTGAGGCGCCCTTCCTTGTCAAGCTGAGGTGCATTCCCTAGTGTAAAGTCAAGTCTCTAAATGCTATATAAGACTTTCACAGCTTCGTTTCTCTCAAATAAAGGCTGACTACCAAGAAAATCCTAAATCCAAATTCCTTTAGTAGGGCTTTTTTTATTTCCTCTTGCAAAATAAGAATCCTTAGCAAGGTGGGGTTGGGTTTTTTGTTTTTACTACTTGCTGTTGCATTTAGGTACCAGTTCTTATTTTCCATTTAGATAGTTTATGGTACTTGTTCTTTTAGTACTTTGCTTTTCAATACGTGGTTTTATGTCTAGGCAGTAGGTGTACCTGGGTTAAAGTTCTGTTCTTTCTACATGGCTGTTAATGATCAAATTTCCTGGCTGACACTGAGCTTAGGCTTTGTGTTACACCTGTAGCATAGGAAAAGCCTTCACACAAGCATGTTTAACTGGGTTTCTTGGTTCAAATAGCATTTCTGGTCAGATTTGTTTTGATCCTTTCTGATAGTTTTATCCAGATCATGAATAGGCTGTGCCAGTGCTTTGGAAATGCACACAGACTTGTCTCTACTGCTATGAACAGAAACTCTAAATGAGGACATAAGAGTTCAACGTATGGAAATAAAATATTGAGGAATGAGACAAGAGGAGGTTACTGGTCTTTGGTGGATGACATGCACCAAAAAAATATATGCTCAGTGAAAATGCATCAAGCAGATGATAAGATAGTCTGCCAAGAAGTGGCCTAGATAGATTTGGCCACCATCATTAGAAAGTAGGTTTTATGTTGTCCTAGTGCCACTGCTTCCCTTGGAAAACTAACACAGGCAGTGGTGAATCATAGGTAGATAAAGGTCACAGGCACCATATGCTACAGGTTTACTAATTTATAGAACACACAGACAGGTGGCTCTGTTGTACATCATTCTGCAGTGATATTAAAGCAGTATCTTCAGGTGGGTTTTATTCAGTAAAAATATTGCTTCAGAAGTTACCTAAACTTTCTCTGGTGCATGTAACATAACTGTGCTTGACTCTGACAAAAAGATGTATTTCATGACAACAGGGTCTGTTGCTTCCATGAAGTTTCACATATGCAGATCTTGTATTATTTTGAAAAGCAAAATGACAACTCTGTGACCATGGTACTTAGAGTGGAAGCTATTTGAATGGTTATTTTCAATTTCTTTTCTTCTGTTAGTTTTGTATCTTGTATCTTCCTATGCAGACAAGAGGAAGAAATAACCACTATAGAAATGACTGTGGTTATTTCCTCCTGCAAACAAAAAACAATGACATAAGAATGCTTTTAGCATTAATCACTTGGACAACAGTAATTGAAAGCAGGTCCTCAAGAAATGGTCACAGAACCACAGAATGTTAGGGATTGGAAGGGACCTCAAAAGATCATCTAGTCCAGTCCCCCTGTCAGAGCAGGACAGGATCTCCTAGGTCCAGTTGCACAGGAACATGGCCAGGCTGGTTTTAAATGTCTTCAGAGAAGCAGACTCCACTACCTCCCTGGACAGCCCATTCCACTGTTCTGACACCCTCACCAAGAAGTTTCTTCTCATTTATGTGGAACCTCCTCTGTTCCAGCTGACATTTGTTGCCCCTTGACCTATCATTGGATTCCACTGAGCAGAGCCTGGCTTCTTCCTCCTGAGAACCTACCCTTTCCATATTTATAAATATTAATGAGGTCACACCTCAGTCTCCTCCAAGCTGAAGAAACCCAACTTCCCTCAGCCTTTCCTCATCAGGGAGATGCTCTACTGCCTTCATCACCTTTGTGGCTCTGCACTGGATTCTCTAAATCAGTCCTGTGTCCTTCTGGAAATGATGAGCCCAGAACTGAACACAATATTACAGGTGTGGTCTCTCCAGGGCAGAGCAGAGGGAAAGGAGAACCTCTCTCAATCTTCTAATCACCTCTCTTCTAATCCACTCACAGATGCCATTGGCCACACACTTAAGTTGCATCTGCATTATGAGACTGGTGGTTCAGAACCCCCTTCCCTGCCACAAGCTAACTGGAGCACTTAGTTAACACTCAGTTAATTAGTGGAGTTGCTGCTGCTCTTAGCCTGAGCCCTGTCAGCTGTGACAGTAATGTCCTGCTGCACCAACAATTCTTTGCAAGTGTGCTACAGGAAACCACTGTAGTTCTAGTCTTGGGACAGCCATGTGAGAGTGTGGAATTAAAAAAATGGTGGCTGTCTTACCTGCAACATCCTTGTTCTTCATCCCAGGTAATAGGGGCTGTTACCGAATGTGCTTACCTTAGGGATGCAGGCAAAACAGGATTATTCTGTCCAGCTTTACTTAGTGTGGTCTGCATTCCTCTTTTCATCCAAGCATCTTTTCAGCATCTGTAGCAGGCTTTTACAAGTAAAATGTGGAAAAAAGCACCAGGGTTTCAGGTGGATTCCAGAGTTCCTACTGGAGTATTGTTTTTATTACTTGAACTGTACTGCTGGTTTAAGCAAATGAGGTAGGCTGCACCATTTTTTTCTTGCTGATTTACCCAATAACCTAGGGCAAATCAATATGGATATCGATCTTTATTAAGCTTTATGTAAGTATGCAAACTGTTCCAGCTGGGTACAGTAAGCCAGATCATCATGTTAAAGAACCTGGACAAATACAGGCAACAAAGAGGGCATTAAATCAAGCTGCAGGAAAAATAATTAAGCTGTGGTGGGAGAGGCAAGCACCACAGATTAATGGCAAGTGCAGAGCTGCTGCCTCTGTCTAGTGCTGAAACAGGGTTCAGAGAAACAGATACTATTGCACCCTCATTGCACAGTTGGCAGTGGAAAATTGAAGAGTGGATCTGACACTAAGTGATCAGCAGAAGACTTGAAATGTTATTGCATGTCTGAGTCAAACACCCTTTTTTAGTACTTAGCTTTCACACTGAGAGGCATTAACATTAATCAGAGAGACACATGCTGTATGAACGATCCCCAAAGGTGCATGCAAGTGTCAAGGTGAGAGAAAGACTACAAAAAACCAACCAGAAAGTACCAGGAACTGAGGCCTCAATGTCTTTATTCAGCCAGTAAATGTCGATAGAGCCATCATTTCTGAAATGAAGCTCTGAGGGGACTGTCAGGGGTTGAATGCTACCCATCACAAAACTCATGGCAATGGGGTGAGCGTGCTGCAGGGAGGCTGCTGAAGTGCCCAGCTCCCTGCTGAAAACCAGGCTTGAAGGAAAGCACAGCCATGTTTTCTATGACAAGCTGCCTTAAAAGCTGTCAATGAGCTGTCAATTTTGGGTGAATTCTGCCGTGAAGGTCCAACTGCAGGCCTTTGGGTTCTTGCTGTCCAGAGGGAACACAGATCCCAGCGTGGAGGTGGAGGCAAGCTCGCAGAAGGATCGCACCTTGCTTGTTGTTTACCCCTGTCCTGACCTGCTGCTGTTAGCTAGCACTGGGAAGTAAGTAACAGAAGAACATGCATCCCTGTTGGAAAATGGAAGATGATAATACCTTCCCCAGATCAATAGCATATGCAGTACAGTGAGGCCAGAACCATCTCACAGATCCATAGCCCGTGCCTAAAATAGTCTGGGAGGATAAGAGAAAATAACCTATTTATTTAATTCCAAAGAAATTGTAGTAAATGAAGAACAGAAGAATTTGGAAATGAAAGCAAACTACCCCAGGGGAAAAGTCAAAGCAAAAACTTCCTTGGTTAAGTGGGCTCTGAGAGCTGCTGTTCTGAGGAGCAAAGCCTTGAGACTCCAGTAGAGTGGCTTGGCAAAAGGTGTTTAGCCCGGAGCGAGAGCCCAGACAGACAGCAGCATGGTTTGACTCTGTTCGCTGTTTGATAGAGGCAGCTCAGAGAGGTAGGTAGGAGCTATCATCCCTCCTCCCAGACATGTTTATAAGGAAGAGACCATGACAAGGCGGCCTTTCCAGGGCTGGAAAGTTCCTGCTGCTCTCAGCCAGGTTGGCTGGGAAACCCCAAATCTGTCTTCCTAGGCGTCTCTTTCAGAGCATCCCATGCTGCTTCATTGGCTTTGCTGTAGAGAACCAAAAAACCATCTGCACAGGAGTGTTCTCAGGTTAAGAATCATACTGACAATGTGCCAGAAAGTGTCATTTCTCAGCCTGTGTTACATGACAGAAATCAAAAGCTCTGGCAATCAAGGCTACTGCGTCGTTCAAGCCTGATGTGTTGTGAGAGACTGCACAGTGAACTCTTAAAGGTGGTTCCTCCCAGCATTTATGAAGGTCCTTTCCTATTCTGTGTCCAAGATTGCTTGTGTGGGGTCAGTTCCTTTCCACAGAGAGTTTCTGGCCCACACATCCCCTACCTGAACACCAGAGGGTAGGGATGCCATCCAGGAGGACCTGGACAGGCTGGAGAGGTGGGCACAAGCCAACCTCATGGGGTTTAACAAAGGACTAAGTGTAAGGTCCTGCGCCTGGGGTGAGGCAATACTAAACACAGATACGGGCTGGGCAGTGACCGGCTGGAGAGGAGCCCTGGGGAGAGGGACTTGGGGGTGCTTGTGGATGAAAAGCTCACGAAGAGACAGCAGTGAGCACTTGTGGCCCAGAAGGCAAACCAGATCCTGGGCTGCATCAGAAGTATGGCCAGCAGGTCGAGGGAGGTGATTCTCCCCCTCTACTCCGCTCTGGTGAGACCCTACCTGGAGTACTGCATCCAGTGCTGGAGTCCTGATTACAAGAAGGATGTGGAGGTGCTGGAGTGTGTCCAGAGGAGGGCCACAAGGATGATCAGAGGGCTGGAGCACCTCTCCTATGAGGCCAGACTGAGGGAGTTGGGGCCATTCAGTCTGGGGCAGGTCTCTTTTCGGTCGTGCTCAGTAATAGGACAAGGAATGATGTGTGTAAGCTCAAACATGGGAAGTTCCACCTCAACATGAGGAGAAACTTTCTTACTGTGAGGATGACAGAGCACTGGAACAGGCTTCTCATGGAACTTCTGTGTGCCTGACCTAGGTGATCCTGCTTTGGCAGGGGAGTTGGTCTAGATGATCTCTCAGTGTCCCTTCCAACCCTCATGATTCTATGATTCTTGCTTTTGAAGAGTTCTGATGTCCCAAAAGAGGTTTTCTGTGCCTTTCTCAGCCTCTGTACCAGAGGCATTGTGTTGCACCCAGTTCCCAGTGCATCTTCTGAGGGTCACAGTGCTTCCCCAAAGCCTCAGTCTGGAACACCCCACATGACTGTGAGGCTAGAGAAATTTGCAGGGAGCACGATGGACACCTGTGGACAGCAGGGCAGTGTGGGTTCCTGTAATCCTCCGCAGCTCCTCTCAGCCACATAGGTAGGAGATAGATATCACAGAACTCCCCCCAGGTGACAGGTCCCTTTGTCTCCCACTCCAGGATGCAGCAATTCCCACACCCCATACTCCTCCAGCTGCTGCTGGTTGCTGTTAGTGAGAGCAATGGGTGCCATTCCCTGTTGGCGTGGCCCAGCTGCAATGAGTGCCAAAGCCAAAAGGAGGGTTGGAAAGCAAACAAAGGAAGGGAAGGAAAATATCTTGGACAGAAGATAGAAAGCATAAGTTATGAGTCTTTTGGGAGGCAAAGCTGGGGGATGTGCACAAGCGTGAACAGAGGATGCAGTGAGCAGCAACTTTGATCTCTCAGGACATCTGGCATGTGGGCATCCACTGTACATCTGCCTGTAGGGCAGGCCCAGAGACATGTGTGACTGCAAGTGGGGGGTGAAAATACAAAGCAAGATGCTGGCTGTTTCCCATGCTCCGTGCTCCCTCACCTTCAAAGAGAGAAAAGGCAGGCGCTGGCAGAGTCTGGCCATGACAGGGTCCCAGCTGTTCCCACACCCACCAGTGCCGCTGGGTGAGCATTTTAGTGCCCAGGCTCAGCCCCACAAAATACTCTGAGCAACGTGGGATCCGCAACTGCGGCATGGAGGGCTCCTGGCTTGGAGGGAGATCTGCTAAGCAGGGCCTAGGGAAGAGAGAGTGACCTTTGTGGCAGGTGCCCTGCATTTCGTTTCATTACAGCGAAACAGCCAGACGGCAGGATGGGCACAGGCTGCTGGGCAGGGTGGTGGAGGGCAGGGCTGGTGTTAGACAGGGGGACAGATGAAATATTGCAACCCTCCCCCTGACCCCAAAACCCACGGGCTGACCAGGGTTTGTTCAGGGAGGGGTGGTTCACTACAGACCAACTTCCCAAGGGAATCTGTACTTCGCAGCAGGGAAGTGAGCTAGAATGCATTTCCCTAGCAAAGTGGAGATCACAGGGAGGGGAGACAGAGGCAGGCAGCCAAGGGAAGTGGGGTAGACTGGTATGTGCAGGCTGCATTTCCTCGGGGGAGATTCATTTCACATGCAGGTATGTCTTCAAAGGGGACACCCGGGTTTCAGAGGAACATTTGCTCCTGGGGTGAATTGCCTCCCTGGGAATCCGAGTGGAGAGGCAGTAGCCTAGCGGAGCTGTTTCCCAGGGGATGGTTCTAGTTTGCTGCCGATTTTCCTAATAAAATGTAGGAAGATAGGGGGCAGGGAGGGAGTTGTCTCACCCCTCAAGAGTGGAGAAGTTGCAATTTACATCCCAACATCGGACAAAATCAAAATCCTGAAGCTACAAGTGGATGTATCTCTTCTAAAATTCAGTGGTGTGGGATCTTTCAAAAACCTATACAGCCTGGGAACATCAGGGACCATTAGTGGCCAGGGCTTTGGAGGTAGTAAATATGCTGGCATCTCCTGTTGTGTCCAAGCTCCGGCCAAAAGTACGGTCCTCATGCAGCTGGCCAGTCTGCAGGGCTGGCTCGAGGCACAAGCCCTGCAAGACATCTTTACCCAGTCTGCTGGTGCAGCAGATTGTGATCCAGCACCCTTCTCAGGAAAGAAGATTAAAGGGCATTCTCTCACTCTCCTCAGCAGTGTGTTGCATGGTATGTGGTGCATTTCCCTTACTGAATCCCTCATCAGGAAGCTTGAACCACCTGAGACAGCAGAGAGGTGTCTCCCCTGCCTCTCAATCAAACCCAAGGGAAGAGCAGGGTCTTTGTCCCACCCTGCCCTTCCTGCAGGCACTCCTGTCCTCCAGAAGCCAAAGGCAATCCTTGCCCCCACCCTCCAGGGTTTGATGGATTTCCATCCTCCTTTATCATGGTCAAAACAAAGGTCATGGCCTGAGGAAATTGCAAACAAGTTTTGCCCACTGGCCCCGGAAGAAGGGCTGTGCTAGTGACAGGGGAGTGAACTTTTTACGATCCCTGGCAGCCTCCTTGGGAAAAGGATTTTACACAGCAGGCAGGGAGCATGTGGCCTTCCACTGCTGACAGAGAAAGAGGGAACAGCTCTGAGATGGTCCTTGTTATGGTCCAGAGCTCTGTATGTACACACACCCCACCACTGCACCTCAGACTAAACCTGTGGCTGGCAGCAAGGTGTCTCAGTCTGTTCCCACCTGCCTGGGGTGCGGGCTGCCCTGACATGGAACCGCCTTTTCTTCACCTTTCTGCGCCTGTACCGAACAAACGCTGCAGTTTTGAGGGCTGCAGGAAATATAGGGGAAAACAGAGAACACTGTCTGCTTGGAGAAGTTGGATTGCACGGCTCCAAGTGGTTTTGTACCAAACAAAACCATCTTGAAACAATGGGTGGATATATTATACTAAGTCCTGTAACTGTTTCTTCAAATAACAATCATTTGTCCTCCTGAGCTACCCCACATGTCGTGTCTTTGTTCTGCCTTTCTGTGTGAGGTGATGTCTCTTGTGCTAAGGGGTCGTGGCTGATATGAAAATTCAAGATGCGAACTAGTCTTACCTGCAGGTAAGTTATTTTTGGGAAATACCCCAAACAAAACATAGAAACTCTGCCCAGAACACTGATGGGTGTCACAGGCACTCAAGTTCTTCCCTTGCCACTGGGCACCCCTGCAAGGACGCACTGTTCACCAGCTCTAGCTGAGACTTCTTAGATCCAGAGCTCACCTGAGGGCTGCCTCGCAGTGGGGGTGAAGTGCTGCCATTTATTTCAGTACCCACACTGGGTACGAAACTGCTCCAAATTGAAACTAATTCCTCCACCCATCCCTGATTCAGGCTTTCCAAACTTAGTGAGCTGCTCTGGGATGGCTGGACAAAAAGCTGGAGAGCAGAAGCATCCCAGTTCTGAGGGACAAGTTAGCTAGAGAGGAAGCTGAGTTTAAAGGCTCAGCCTAAAAGCTCAGAAAAGCTCTTTCTTAGTACAAAAGGGGGTAGTTTTGCCAACCCACAGAGGCAAGGAAGGAGAAGAACAAGATATAGCAGGGTAGGAGAAAGGGACCTGGGGGTCCTAGTGGACAAGAGGATGACTATGAGCCAGCAATGTGCTCTTGTGGCCAAGAGGGCCAAAAGCATCCTGGGGAGGATCAGAAGGGGGGTGGTTGGCAGATCAAGGGAGGTTCTTCTCCCCTGCACTAGTGAGACAGCATCTGGAGTATTGTGTCCAGTTTTGGGCCACTCGGTTCAAGAAGGACACAGAGCTGCTGGAGGGTGTCCAGCATAGAGCAACAAAGATGAAGGAAGTAGAACAGCTCCCTTATGAGGAAAGGCTGAGGGAGCTGGGTCTCTTGAGCTTGGAGAAGAGGAGGCTGAGGGGTGACCTAATGAACTTCTAAAAGTATGTGAGGGGTGGGGGTCAGGAGGATGGAACCAGGCTCTTCTCAAGGTCATCTGGTGATAGGACAAGGGGCAATAGGTGCCAGCTGGAACAGAGGAGGTTCCATATCAATATCAGAAGGAACTTCTTCCCGGTGAGGGCAACGGAGCACTGGAACAGGCTGCCCAGGGGGGTTGTGGAGTCTCCTTCTCTGGAGATGTTTAAGACCCAGCTTGCTGTGTTCCTGTGCAACTTGGTCTAGGTGATCCTGCTGTGGCAGGGGGATTGGACTGGATGATCTTTTGAGGTGTCTTCTGAACCCTAATGACTCTATGATTCTAAGATGTATGGACAGCAGGAAGTGGGAATAAATGTGAAAACTTAGGAGTACATGTGGCCCAGCTAGATACTGCCCATTACACTCAAGATAGCATCTTGTCAACGTCAGGATGTGGCATTTCCTATAGGACAGATAAGATTTGCCTTTGCCTGGGCTAAAAAGGCAGCTCCAAGAGCAGCAACTTTCTGCCCGTTCCCTGCTACTGGTTCCAATTAGCGCCAGGATTAGAAATCTCCCTGTCAATTCCCTCTGACCCAAATGCTTCCTGAGACTGATGGGGTGACCAAATTCCTCCCCTTCCTAAATTGGACAGCTTGCTCTTGTCACCCTGAACTCTGGACCCTGTGGGAGCGGGGGGGTCACGGCAAGGGGAAGGAGGATGCATGACAGAGACCAGCCCTTCGCCTGCCCCTGGCCACAACCTACCTCACTCCTCTGCCTCACAGTAAATGACAGTCAATCAGCCTTTGCAGGGCTGAGTTATTGCCGTGTTGGGAAGCACACACTGAGGTGCTTGGCTTCACCTGCCTGCCCTGGGTGTGAGAGGCAACTCTGACACCTGACTGGTATGGTAGCTTCAGGGTGCTCAACGTGTCAGGGAACAGCACATTGTGTCTCAGGCTCCTCCAAACACCCAGAGGTGGGAAGGTGCTCTAAGGTTTCTTCATGCATAAAAGTGGCAGGCTAAGTCACTCTCAGACCAAGCCAGGGCTGTACTGCTGGCTCTCAAGCAATTCATTCACTGGGGCTCATTTATCCATATTTGTGGTATTGAAATTCTAGTGGCTTGAGGTGATGAACTCCTGCTTAGGGTGCACAGAGGGCAAGATAGGATATGAGGACACATACCAGGCCTCTGGTTTGGCCAGCAAATGCAGGGCTGTGTGTTACAAGTGTTGCAGGAGTGTGCCTCTGCAAAGGCTGCTTTGGTGTGAGATCCGGTGAGAGCATGCCCCGCTCAGGGACAGCCCCAGTCCTGGGGAAACTCCCACAGGAGGGACAGATGGAGCTTGTAGCATAAGCTGGTGACGCTGCAGAGCTGTTTTGGCAGGAGGAGATGTGAGCAACAGCATCTGTTACCAGCTCTGGAGGAGCCAGAGAAAGCTTTCACCAGCTAGAGCAGTCAAAGGAAGGGAAGGGGAATGCAGTGTGTGTCTGGGAATCTTCATGCCCCAGCATTCTGCCTTTCATCCCCTGTGCCCCATTTTGCTGGCACCAAACTTTAAGGAAAAATTGTCTTGATTTTGTCCTGATGCAAAGCTGTTGAATTTGCAAAAGTGGGCAAATTATTTCTTCAGAGACCAGCTGAGCAAGGGCCAAGGGCAAGCTGCCTCCATGCACGTTCAGTAGGTGCCTTCCCACATGAAACGTTACGGCCAGCTTTGGAGCTCAAACACCTCTTTGTTGAGAGGGTTGCAACCACTGCCACATCTCACATGGAAGATTCAACAAACAGTAAACAGCAAGCACCATTTTCTTCTAGTATGGATTTGGACCACTGCACACAGCTCAAAAGGCTTCCCATTCCTCTAACAGTGCCTGAGGGCCATCATACCACACACTACTTTATCATGAAAGCAGCACAAAGGAGCACCATCAGTTCCTCCTTCATAGCGGCATCATGCCATAGGCTTCAATCAAGGGCAGTCCTTTCTAAAGCAGAAATGCAGTCTTTCCAGCATACCTGGGCTGCAGAAAAATCTGCATCCCACCAGAAGCTTGAGGGGAGAGCAGTGACACCATCTCATTTCCACAAGCAAGCTGGTGGTAGGCAGGCAGACAGCTGTGCTTTGGGAGGGGAAATGAACCCAATTAGCTTTCCAGGTGCGCTCTTGTAAATGGCTTTCAGCTGGTACCAGAGTACAGCTGTGTCTGACTGCTGTCCAGTCTCTCCACACAAAGCCCTCTGTGTTCCTTTTCCACCCCAATCCACTCACTTGTGAAAGAAGTGCAAAGGAAGAGGGAGACCATCCCAGAGACAAGAAAACACACACACAGTGAGGGCGATTGCTATTTTAAGAATGTACTTTATACAAAATAACCAATTCATATGGAAATAAAATCTACAGACCTCCAAGGATCAAGCTTTTAGAAAAGTTCTTTAAAAAAATTACCCAACACACAGTATTAAACTAACTATTGAGGTAACTGTCGATCTTGGGGAACAAAGGTAATCAGCAGACCAAGACAAAATATACACAATATAAAAATAAATAGCATTCCCCTTTCCAGTATTGACCAGGAAAGTTCACACAACTTTGCAGCAGCAGGAGAATAAGATCCCTGACACTGTGCTCTATGGGACAGAGAGGGAGGTAGGGGTGAGAGCCAGGGCTCCTGGGTAGCATGTGAAGGACAGGTACAGTACCCGAGTCCATTCTGGGGAGAGAAGTGCTGGGGTGAGCAACTCCAGCAAGAACTCTCTTGCACCAAGAAATTCAGGCTGCTAAATCCACCCTTTCCTCAACAGCATGGGCAGCTGTCCAGCTCGGTTTCTAACCAAGCTGTAGATGAACAGGATCAGTGCTTGAGCATTAGGTCATACCACCCAGCAAAACACCCCAGTGCAAAGCCCCAAGCAGGTCAAGTCCACCCCACCCCGCCGAGGGATGCAGATATAAGAGTTTTCACAGCTTGGTGTGGGAGGTCTCTGCTGCAGCATCACGTCACCTGCTTGCTCTGGGGCAGCTGCAAGCAGTTGACAAGGGCCAGGCTTTCAACCCCACGGCTGCTAACTCCCTTCCTGCCCAACAACAAAAAACACAGCAACATAAGAACAGCCTCACCCCAAAAGAAAAAAGGCCCCCGTTTTCTCCTTGTGCCCCCAACAGACAGATTACATTCTTTACAAACTTACAATAATACAAAAACCCCAATGTCAACCAACTTCAGAAAAATGGATGTAGTGGCATAAGCCCTCCTGCTACCTCTCCCATCAATGCTGAGTGAAGCAACAGCAGGCTGCTCTCCTACCCCAGAGGGGCACCCACCCCTTGGATCTCTGGCAGCAACAGGGACCCCCTTCCATAAACTCTTGGTTTATGCTTGAGGCTCAACATTTACCAGCTTGCTCCCTTTCATTTCTACTTTCTCAAACACAGAAGCAGCAACCAGGTCTCTCCAGGTTACCTAAATCAACTCAGTCACTGGGAAAACAGTCAAGTGATGCAGCTACAATGCAGGGACACAGGAAGCATTGAGCTTCCCACTGAAACTGTGAGGCCCCCCTGCAGTGAGGTTTATAGCCATTTGCTCCCTGAAACAATACGGAGTAGTCAAAGCTGCACCACTACATGTTATTATTGCTCAGAAAAAAGTCAGGCAGTGGCATTCGGTGATCCATCAGGGACCAGTGGCAACAGTTCTCATGCTTGTACAGTCTATAATTTCAGCCTAAGCTCTCTTGGAGGTAGACATGCCAGGAACACGCGTGAGAACCCTGCGCAAGGGCCAAATCCTTGTGCTGGCAGAGGAACAGACATCAATCACCGTGCTGATGCGGCAAACCCCAAGGGCACATGAGAGAACACCAGTGAGCCACTGAAGACACCTTAATTTCATGAGGAGAGCAAACGTGTACTTCCCACCTGCTTTCTATATGCATCTGCAGAATACGACAGCTGGCAAGTTCAACCTTCTGCCCTTGTACTTGGTGGGCAGTGAGCTTTCATCTCTGCACTTGACAACAACTGACTGCAGTAAAACAAGCAGAGGGAAAGAAACTTGAAAGCTAGGAAGCAAGGAGATGGAAAATGTTGCTGAGTGACACAAAAGGGGGCCAGAGGACTTTCCTGACTTGAAACTGAGGCCTGAGCTCGTGTAGCTTCTTAAAAGCTGGCTTTTAAGAAAGGATGAAGACTCCTCTGATGTGCTCCACAGTGCTTGAGTGCACTAGGTGCCTGCTTGCCTCTTACTGATTTAAAAGCCAAAGAAATCCCTAATGGCAGCTGGTATAACTTTGTTCACAAGGATCGTTTGCTACACAGAGGAGGCCCCAACTTTTTTTAGATGACACTCCATGTCCTGCCCTTTTGCTAGTGAGCCCAGTGTTTCCAAGCAGAAGGGCAAAAGCATGGTCCCTCAAAAACTGCATGTCAGCCAAGACAGGACAGAAACCGAAACAGGGTAGGATGACATCACACAGCTCACTACACCCATGCTTTGAAGCTACACCTGGTTGTTACTATATAGTTTCAAGTACATAAAGCCCTGTCCTGAATTTCCTGGGCTAGGGGTGGATCAAGTCTTGCCCTTGTCATCCCAGGAGCAGTTATTTGGAGACAGCTGGAAATAGGTTCCTCCCCAGCTCTTTTTCAGAGAGGGAGGAGGGCAGCAGAGTGAAAACCAGAATGCATAGTTCATTATGTGGTAATTAAAAGTGTTTTCCTTCCGCATGGGCAGCAGGGGCCCTGCCAAACCCAAATGTGCTTTACCTCCATCTGTATGTTAAACAGGTACAGATGGGGAAAGGCTGGAAGGTCAACGTTTGAGATGCTTTCTAGGTTACAAGCAGCTTGTCACATGGCTTGCAGCTGCAACACTACTTTCACAGCCTGCTCTCTCAACCTCAGCCTTACAGAAACTCACACACCTGCTCTTCAGCCACCAGTGCTGACTTAAAGGAAAATAGGAATTCTGCAAGAGCAAACTTTTCTACCACCAGGGCATCACAGGAGAAACTTACCAAGGAACCGCTTTGACTGAACACAGACCAGCTGCATAGCTGACCCATGGTATGAGGAACCAGGAACAATTTACACCATCATGAAGTCTCCTGTTTGTTTTCCCCAAGTGATCCCTTGGGATGGCAATTCCCTGTCACTCAGTTCAGCACCTTCTTCATAATCCCACAATGCATATGGCATCACAGTCCTCTCAGGGAAGGAAAGCAGAACAAAGCCACTGAGAACAAAGAAACAGCCCTGGCTGAAGACAGATCTGTCAGAATACTGACAGAGATCAGTAAAGGAAACTGGGGAAGGTTGCTTTCAAATTATACTTCCATTTTACATGGAGAAGTGTTGGGGTGAGAAGCTGCAGAACTGCCTCAGTCAGCAGAATGAAAGACAGCCTCTGTGACTAGCTTTCAGATAAGACATTAAGAAGCTGATAGCTCTCCAAGACCCTGAGAAAGCACACTTACAAAAATATACAGAGGAGATTTGTTTCAGAAAGTCTGCATGGGAAAGGCAGTTGGCAGATGAAAAAGAATGTGAAGTTCTTCCAAGAAAAGTGTTGCCATGTACTTTAAAGTCACAACTCAAACTAGTTAGGCCTGGAAGCTTCAAATTGACTTTCCTCTTTTGTCCTCCTCATTGCAGACTGGTGCCTTGGTTTGCTACCGAGTGGTTTGGTGGCTCACATAATGTATATAATGTATATAATGTATAGGCTGTAAGCTAAACGTCAGTGGAGCCTCAGTGACCAGTCTTCTTAAAGGCCAGAGTAGCACAGGAAACACTTTTGAGAGTACTGGAAGTGTTTGGCATGCTCAAGCATGGCCAGCATCATGTTTGTTATATGTACTTCATAGTCTCGTTTAACAGGAAATCCAGAACTGCAGCAACTCACATTCTCCCTTTGGGAAAAGTAATAGATACAGGAAATGTGCGAAGTCACTAGCCTGGGATGCTTTCTGAAAAAAGATCAGCTGATAATACATGATTGTACAACCATACCCAGGGATGAAAAAGAGGACTTCCAACCAGAGCCTGCCATTTCTTTGTACTGTCTGGAACTGTCATTTAGTACAGTGACACACATGTGACACTCAAAACCCAGGATGTTTGAAAACAAAGGTACCCATCTCCACTGCATGCTAAACCCAAGACATAAAGGTACCTCTCCATACTGCCCTTTTACCATATTAAGAGCTACCCTTCTACTTTCTTCTTAACCCCTCCTCAAACCTGCCTCTTTCACAGCACCTACACAACAGCCCAGTGCAGCAACTAGAAAATTCGATTTGTTTCTCCTCATACAGTTCCACCATGTTCCACCTCAGCAAGGACTAACAAGGTGCTCCTGGGCTTATTATTACTTGGGCGCAAAAAGGAAGTCTATAGGCAGTGGAAGCAGGGACAGGTTGACTGGAAGGAGTACAGAGGACTCCTCTGTGCAGCCAGAACGCAGATTAGAAAAGCAAGAGCAGAGACAGGATAGGGATGATACAGGGCCTTTCTAGAGGGAAAATGGAGAGCTGGTCACAATGATATGGAGAAGGCTGAGGTGCTTAATGACTTCTTTGTCTCAGTCTTCAGCAGCAAAGGCTCTAGCCACTCCACCCAAGTCCCAGTAGGCAACAATGGAGACAGGGTGAAGGATGATCCAACCACTTTCAGTGAAGATCAGGTTTGACACCATCTGAAGACCCTAAACGTACACAAGTCCATGGGACCTGATGAAATCCAGCCACGGGTCCTGAGGGAACTGTCCACTGAATGCCCCCTCCCTGGAAGTGTTCAAGGCCAGAATGGCTGGGGCCTTGAGCAAATTGGTCTAATGGGGGGTGTCCCTGCTCCTGGCAGTGGGGTTGGAACTGCATGGTCTTTATGGTCCGTTCCAACCTGAACCATCCTATGAATGAATCTCTTCCCAGCCCAGGGCCCTCTGTGATTTGCACAGATTATACTTAGTGAGATAGACCTATTTTTTTAGAGGATCCCTAGATATCATCATAGAAGAACAACAAACCCTTATGAACAAATCATTTGAAAGTCTGGAAACTCCAAGCCGATATTCTACAAGCAGCTCTCCACCTTGGCATGCCCTGTCCCAAGATACCTCCTACCTCTGCAGCCCAGCCATAGCTCCCCCTACGCTATAAAAGTACTTTTCTAATATAAACCATGTGGCCTCACAACAGCAGCTTATTAGTCATCTTAATAAGAATTAATGACTACATCAAAATCATTTACCTAGAAACCCTCCCATGAGGAGTTAACTTCACTAATCTGTTTTTTTCTACCATCTGCAAGTCAGCCCGTTCTCTCAGATTTGCCTTATATCAGGTAAGGGATAATGTCTTGTCACATATTCCATGTAGGATCCTCAGGGTATCTATCAGCAACATTCCATTAAGCTGTCCAGGCAGCTCTCTTGCCTTCCTATTTCTCTGCTGTTTCGAGCTGGGCTTGGTACCAATCCAATAACATGACCTCCAGAATCACTCCTTGGTGCTGGTTCTAGCTAAAGGCCAAAAGTCCTCCAGCTTGGTTGGGTGTTTTTATGTAGCTTCTAGAAAAGTCCTGTTCCACAAGGTTCCAAAGAGGTGAACTAATGGCACTACAAGAAACAGGCTGCAGCATAGCAGGGAGGGGTTGTTTGTAGAATCTACATTTACATATCCAGAATTTCAGATACTTTGCTACAAGTTGTATTTCACAGCTGCTCTATTTTAAAATGTGCTATCAAAAATTATTGTTATATCTACAAGGAGCTAAGGATTGCTTTACAAGGACAAGCAACCTTGCTCTCATTTGTCCCAGGCTTCCTGTCTTAAAGAGCGTTTTTCTTCAACACTTACTACTGCTTCAGTACCTCCACTTCAGGGAATGTTCCAGACCTGCATTTCCAAGCTTTTGAGGCATCTCTGAAAACCTGCTGCCAGCTGATGAGCCAGCAACAATTTGTCCTTAGATCTAGGACAAATTCAGATGAGCTATGGCATAGTGTTCTTGGCTAGGGAAAGAATTTATCCGCTTCTCACTCAAAGGATAATATTCAGGCAGGATCATCTATTCCAATTTATACCGACCCACCAGTGACAACTGCGCCCTGACAATTGCCACCTAAAATAAGCCTCCCTTTCCTAATGTAATGGCATCTGTAGACAGATACTGAATGGAGTTCACATATTTCTGTCTTCTTTTTCAGAGGAGCTAGGTGTCCCACAGTACTCACTGGACTAAGCAGACAGCATCTACAGCTCACAGGCTAGCTGCTGCAATAAGTAAGAACAGCATTTGTAACACACTTGTGGGAATAGCATGGAGAAATTTAACTCTTGTTAGGCTTGGAAAATACCTTGGCTCTACACAGCTCATCAGAGATGAAAGTACTGTAGCAGTAGAGTGGCAAGAGTCCTCATCGGCAAGAGGACTCTAATGTGGTAGTTCTTCCTTGTTCTAGACTGATTCTTACCTTTTAGGCTTTTTGTGCTTACAAAAGCTTAGGACAGAAGGAGTAGTGGACCAGTCAGATGCTACCTGCCATCTTCTCGAAGTTTTGTCATCACATACAGATCTACTGAGCAGGAAAAAAGCAGTGCAGTCATGCATGCTAGTGAAATCCAGCTGAAGACAGAGGTGATGGCACCACTGAAGACCACAAAGCAGCCAGAAAAATTCTGCAGAAACCTGAAGACAAAGAACCTCCTCTAGCTGGTACCCAAGATGAAAGGACATACTACTCTGTTCTTAGTTCTGCTGCCATTTGCACTTTTGCTAGCACAATTGGCCAGCACTTTGGCACATGCTCATTTTGGCCATGTCACTGCTAGGAAAATGCTCGGACTGTATGATCTTAGAAGGGCTCTTCCTACCAAAGCAATTCCCTGATTCTGTGATATCCAGCACTGTGCACAAGGGCTGTGGTCCCAGCAGATCTTGCTACGTAGCAACTCTTCCTTGTTTTATTTCATCTCTCCCAAGAAAAATTAACTGTATTTCCTTGTTAGGTTGAAGAGTTAACAAACACCTGCAGATGAGATTCCCATGGAACTCATTTGTGAAAGCTATGTATGAATGCCTGGTGAAGATCTGGTGTGCAGGGGGTTCCCCAGTACACGCTACAATTATTGAGGAAAGCCCCCTACAGACCATGCGCAGGCTCTGAGGGAAGCTGCCATTAGTCCTGTAGGACTTGCTGCTAAGGCATCCGTGATGACAAAGGTAAACCAGTAAACCAAGTCAAGTCAAAAAACCAAGACCAGTCAGTGTCCCTCACCCTTGTGAGCCATGTAATCTCAACATCTGATGTTGAATCTATGCTTTTCAATTCAGCTGCAACATGAAAACACCATACAACTCCACAGGCCAACAAACTGCAGCGCACTACAAAAACCCAACCGCTTCCCCAGAGTCATTTCATATCCTCCTTCACCAGCAACCAAGAGTGGAACCCAGGGGTAGTTTTCTGCTTCACTGCTACTAAGAAATGAATACAGCCAAGGGACAGTAAAAGAAAGCGTGAGACTGAGCTGCACTCTGTGAGCAGCAGAACAGTACAGATTTGCACATCTGTTCTACTGGATAGGTGCTGCTCCACCGGTTTCACCGAAAGAAGTCTAAGATGACCAGTTATGCCTTTTTCTGTTCTCTAGGGCTTACGTTTTTCCTATCAGGAAGGCAGGGAGAAAGGTAGTATAGTATACTAGCAGAAGGGACAATGCCATGAGCATCCTGTCCTGGTTTCAAGTCCTGGTCCTGGTTTCCTTGTTCCCCCATAATGACTGGAGCTGGAAATGCACGCAGGCCCTGGGATCCAGAGGGATGGAAGTGGGGGTGAGAGGGGAAAGAGAAAGAAGAGAAAAGAGGTGGACATATTATGGTCCTGAGCAATTCCTGCTATTAAGTTAAACCAACCGTTGGGTCATGACTCGGTTACAGAGGACAAGGAGGACAGCAAATCATCCATCACACAGTCCCTCACCTCTGCCCTCTCCCTCCAAACTCTCACCCTATCCTGAAAGATTTCAGTGTGATATGAGTGTAAACAGTTAAGGATTCCTCCAGTGCTAAGCCCACTACAAGCTGGGCCCCACCCCCCCCATTATGTACAATACATTCACCAACAACAGAAATTTATTTTAAAAGGCAACAGGTTAAATTCTGTAAACTGGATCCAGCTCCAAAACACACACGTTAATACTACAAGTAAAATTCCATCATTGTCGTCCTCCACCCTGAAAAACATACCTGAGTTCAGCAGTCCATGAAAGTTTCTGTCCCCACCCCTGCCCTCCCCACCCAAAAAAATCCCTCAAACCCTGAACGAGACACAGTCTCCAGTCACGGAAAGCCACTAGTTTGTGATGTCGCCCTGGGGTGGTGAGCCAGCTGCTTGGCTTGCTGGGGCCCAGCACCGCTCCAGGTTTCCAACACAAAAGCCATCATCGGCACCACATTCCATGGACCCAGGAAGCTGCATGCTGCTCGGGCAAGGGGAGGGTGAGAGGAAGACCTGTCCCTCCTGCCCCTTGCTCAAATCACGTGTGGCTTTCATCTTCATGAGGTCCTTCCTTCCTCGGACTAGCTCTGGAAGAGGAAGAACAGGAGTCGGCAGCTTTAAGTGTCAGCTTTAGAAAGGAATAATTATGCTTGTGATTGCATGCAGCCAGTTCAAAATTAGCACTATCAGTCTGCCCAGGTTATGTTTTACAGTCAGCTAAGACAACAGAGACAACCCCAACTCCTCTGCATAGCAGTAATTCTCGTCCCAGCTTCCTCCAATGCCTCCCACTATCATCAAACACTTCACTTAGTTAACAAGTGGAAACAGAAAGATACACATTTCAGCTCTGCAACCTCAAGCAGCCCTTACTTGATCCAGAGGCAATGCTGATGTTTTTTGTGATGTAAAATCTTCCCGGGACATAGTTGCCGTAGGCATCTTCGGGAAGGGAACTTGAGCCTGATGCATTTGCATTCTGGAGCCAGGTTGAATGGAGAGAGTTTTAGCACATGAATATCAAGAGCAAATCCCATCTACTGCATTGAACATATCTGTACAACATTCACACACATCTCTTATAACTCTATTACTGGCTCCCCCTCCCCCAAGAGTCTTGAATCCATGCCTCCACCCCAGCGGTTTAGTAGAAAGCCAAGCTCCCTGAATGTGGATGCGCTATGACAAAACACTAACGGTCAGAGCACATTTATAAGATCTGAACAAGGAATTTTTGGACTGACTGAATTTTCTGCTCAGGAATAAAACGTGTTATGTGTAGTCCCAGTGAGAAGGCATTTTCTGCGAGATGAATTTTGAGATAAAGAGAAAGGGGTGGGGGGGATGGGGAAAAGAGCAACATTAAAGAGTTCATAACAAGAGGGTAACTTTGACTTTAGTTACCTACTCTGCCTTACTATGAGAAAGATGAGATACAATCCTTGGAAAGGAAATGGCAAGGTACACAACACTGGGCAATACACTAACAAAATGCTCTGGGATAAAACAAAGCACCAGTGGAGGGGGGGGGGGCATGGGCCAGGCTAACAGGTCTCCATTATAGTGATTGCCGCTTTTTTTAAGAAGCTGCAATATGACTCTTTTTCCAGATTGAGAAACTTCTTACTCCAAGGCTCTAAGAGTCACCTGTTTGCCTTTCAAGCACACTTGCCACCTCCTCTGACTTCCTAGTCTTTTCCAACACTCACTCAAGCATCAACCCCCCACCTACAGAAAACGAGATCTTACCCCGAGGGTCTATACAAGTCCTGGGGTGGGCCTCCCATACCACCTCCACTGCCTCTCTGCTCCATCAGCAGGGCCTGAAAGTGACCTATGTTTTCCTCTCGGCAGCGGTACAGGGGTCCTTCCTGAGAGAGGCCGTTGGCCTGCCCAGAGGCTGGATGATGAGACAGGTGAGCATTCATGGGTGATCCATATGTCCTGGGCTGGAAATGACTAGCAGGATGCCGGGATGCATAAGGAGAGCCAGTCTGTAGCATCACCCCGTGGGGAGGGAAAGCCGATGGACTAAATCCCATCCCTGAAGCCAGATGTGGTGGAGGGGCTCCATAGAGGAACTCCCCTGCTGCCACTGAGCTTTGTCTCTTTGTGGCTGCATTGTGGTTGTCCAAATCAAGAAACTCTTTGGGACTCTCTGGTCTTTCCTGGGACTCCTCAGACTTGTCATCTTCAGTTCCCAGATCCTGCCCATCACTTGGAGAAACCTCTTTGGCACTCGCTACGTCCATGCGGTTGGGAGAAGCCAGAGCAGCACTCAGTGCCTCGCAGCCCTGCAAGCTGCTGGTGGACCCCCGCTCTGGAAAAGGGGGTCTGGGCAGGGGCGGATGGGCAGTGTGGTGCCCGCTGGGGCTGGCCTGGGCGTGGAGAGGCCTCTGCCAGTCAGAGTATCCCTGTGGACAGGCATAGTAGGGCGGTCGCTGGTAGTGGTGGTAGGAAGGTTGAGACTGTGGTTGGTATGGGTAGGGCATGCCCTGGGGTGGCCGGTACCGAGGAAAGACACCAGGGTGGTTGCTGCTTGGCTGGAAACCTCGAGGGGGAAAATGCTGGGGGTGGGAGGGTGGAGGCTTCCCCCCCATTACAGGGCTGAAGCCCTGCAGGCCTGGGTTGATGTGGTACCGCCCAGCCGAATTTGGGTATTCCAGATCGTGCACGTAGAGAGGGTGGAACTGGTTGGGAGCGGCCCCCATAGAGCTGGCATCCACACCAGGGAGGCCAGTGCCCTGCCCCATGCAAGGTACAGCTGCTTCAGGCAGAGCCTTACCCCCAGTGCAGAGGGGTTTCTCCATCAGGTTGGTAGCTAGCCCCTTTCCTTCATTGCTGGCCACCGGTCCCTCACCTCCTGCCCCGTTTTCAGACAGGGGACCCCCTCTCTCAGAGGTGGGCATCAGGTCCCTGACACAGCCTGGACCACTGGCATAGCCACTCTCTGCCGGCCACTTGCCCTTGCCCTGCCCTGCTTTCAGGTCGCTCTTCACACCGGAGCCATCCCCATCCCCATCCGAGGGCAAGGTGCGCCTAGTGCACTCCATGGGCAGTGGGGGCTTGGAATGAGGTAGGATTTTGGTGTAGGCCCCATCAGGAATGCCGATGCACTGAGCCTTCTCGTCCACACCTGCCAGTGGCTCCACTAGAAATCAAGAGAGGGCAAAAGTCACTTGCTGGTCTAACTTTGGAAACCCCTCCCCGTTGTCGCCCCCCCTCCCGCAGCCAAAGCACACATCTCAAAGAGTAATTCCCACCAGCATAACCAGGCTTACCAAAGTAGCCTCTCAGCATCCCCTTTGCTGCTGACCCGTAACTGCCAGGCAGCTCTGCCCCATGAGTCACTAACATCCAGATGGAGGAAGCATCCCACTTTCGTGCAAGTGGAGTGACTTTCTAAAGCCATGAGAAGGTCCTTCCATTTTAAGTACTCAAAAACCTACAATGTCTGTCTACTCAGAGCTCCCCATGGAACCACTGGACTATGGCACTGGGGCAACTGCTCTTCTGTGGGGCTGCAGGCTCCCTCCCATTACCATCACAGTCTTTCCTTCAGAGACCTTTAGCAACTGTCAAGGGCATTTGTGCAAAGCCAGCTGAGTTTTAGTAGCTCCTCCTTTTAAAAGGTGCTACATGAAAAGTCACATGTGGACAAGATCCTCGGGATACAGACCCAATCTGGTTTGCAAAGCACCAATAAGTTGTGCCTCCACTAGAGTAGCATTGCACACGTGGGGTTGGTCTGAGATGGCATCTACATGAGAACAATTCAGATAGCCAGTGTAATGGCAGTTGATTTCAGGCTGCCTTGACCCTTCTAGTCCACAAAGCCCACTTGCCTGCAGCTTGGGCAAAAGTGCTACCACACACCCATACGCCGTGGAGCAAATCACAGCCGTATTTTCACCAAGTGTGATCTGAAGATGCAGCTACTCTGTCCTGCAATCACTCCATGTCCTCCCCATCTCTGTTCTATATTCAGCACAGTTAAATGATGATGACTTAAGCAATGCCAGGTTATATCCAGCAATGTCCAGCACAAGGAAAGAGTTTCCTCTAAGCACAAGCACACAAGGGATTGATAAAAGATGCAAGGGTTTTGAACTCTAGTTTACCAGATAGAACTAATGAAAAAACCTATTCATTTGGTTTTGATCCCTGGCTGGTTTTGATCCCCGCTTTAGGTTTGTTTTATTTTTAAGGGGTTTTTTTGATCTCTGGTTTACCAGCTCGAACAAATGAAATCCAATCAAGAAAGAAACTTGCCGTGGCACACACATGACACACTGCCATCCCACCCGAACTGACACAGCTGTTCAGGGGCTTTTGGGTAGTCCTGTTGTGTGAGTATTTTGAGCTATCGAGAGCTCAAGATGCACACGTGCATTCCAGAGGAGAAGCTGTACTGACATACCCTCTTAGGAGTATATTTATACCATTTATTCATGGAATGTCTTCCATTAGTTTAAAGACCAAGAGCAGCAAGGTTGGCCTGGGGGGAGTCTCAAACCCTCCTTGCATCTACACACTGATGGGCAGAGGATCTGCCCCATCATGGGAAAAGCCTGCACTGTACAGTGGGGGAGTGCCTGGCAGCAAGAAAAGGTGAGGCAGGCAGGGGAATGTAAGCAATGGATGCAGGCAGGGAAGGTCAAATGCTACCAGTGAGTACTGGAAGGGTTACCTTGGTTGCTTTCTGTCTCCATGGTTTGATTGGTTGGATCCTGTGAGTTCCCATTTCCAACAACAGGTTTTGGGGGCTGCACACCAGCAGAGGCAGCATGAGCCAGCTGTGGGAAGGGTCCGGGGAGGTGCGGAGGGGGTGGCTGGCGAGGGTGGTAAGGCACACCCGGTGGGCACACTCGAGAGGACAGCTGCTGCATGGCAATCATCTCTGGGCTGTCCATCATGGAGTCCCCACTCTGGCACCCTCTTTGAACCTGGGGTGGTCCCCCAAACAGAGCAGCTGGTGGCTGTGGCATCCTCTGGCTGGTGGCTTTCCCAGACGGTCTGATATACCCTGAGGGAGGCACCCCATGAGGTAGGAAATTTGATTGCTCAGTCCACTGGCTTGGAGGCAGTGGTGGCCTCATGGCCCGGGGGTCCATCATATGACCCAGGGTGCGAGACTGCAGAGAGGGCCCTGGCCCAATTGGTGCCTTCTCCTCTGGCCCTACAGCACCCTGGCCAGCAGGGCCATGGCTGCCATTCCACAGGGCTGGGTGTGTGCGGTTCAGGTACTTGTAGGGCCCATACATGTGCCCTGGAGGGACCTCGGAGCCCCCTGGTGGCCTCATGGGGGGCCCATTGTGCCTTGGGGGGAGGAAGCCTTGCTGGAACTGGGCTGGTGGGTAGACAGCATCAGGTGGAGGGCCACTCATGCGTCCCAGCTGTAGGGTGCCAGGCCGGGAGCCAAGACTGGCGACATGGGTTGGTCCTGCACACGCCTGCTTTTCTGGGGTGGCCAGCCTGTGACCACGATGCTCGTTCAGTCCCACAGCCGGCTGAGGAGGAGGAAGAGAGACAAATGGGATGGGTTCTCTGTGAGATCATCACACCACAGGGAGCAGTGGGTCCCAGGGTGCTGGATCCCTTGGTTGCAGTGTTTCTTACCTGCATGGCAAAGTGCTGGGGTTGCTGGACCGGATCTCCGGGATGGGGTTCAGGCACTCGTGGCGAGCCATACAGTTTTGTAGGATCCGATCCGCGCAGAGGACCGAACGTTCCTGGCACAGCTGGTCTCTAGGGGATGGGAAGGAAAAATAAAACAATTTTTGAATTGTTGATTTTGAATTTTTGAATTTGGAAGCTCATCAGAGCTGCTGCAAGTGAGGGGAAGCTACAGCTGGAGAAACCATGTAGATGACCAGATAAGTTTTTTGGAGGTACCATGAAGAAGCTGCAGTCTCTTTCCTATGAGGTGACATGGATCCTGTGCCAAAGCCGCCCTCTCACACACCAGGCACATGTTGCTGTGCTCCACCTGCAACATGCTCATCTGTCACCCAACTACTCCCCTAACTTGGGAGACTGGAGGGGGCAAATGGTTCACTACAACGAGAGGAACAGACTACTAGTATGCAAGTAGACAATAGAGAACATGCTGGATTCCTTTCCAAATGTTTGTTGCCTCCAGCTCTCCTACTGCCTTGCACTGTTTGTATCTCACTTGAAAAATTTTGTTTGATCTCTAGCTAAAAGGACAAGGGGTAGCCTGGATCTCAGGGGAGCAGCTGATATGCCATACCACAAGTCATCAGTTGTTCAAATGAAAAGGCAGTGAAGGATGGGTGAAGAGCAGCCCACAGGGGAGGCAGAACAGGTGTCATTCAGAGCAGAAATGCTGGGCTAAAGAAAGGTCATTGCTGCAGTCTAGATTTTGATTTTATTTACTGCTTTTATAAGTATTCAAGACAAAAATGCAGCAGTACAAAGATTGCACA
Organism: Upupa epops; assembly: GCA_013397515.1. Taxonomy (NCBI): domain Eukaryota; kingdom Metazoa; phylum Chordata; class Aves; order Bucerotiformes; family Upupidae; genus Upupa; species Upupa epops. The sequence goes on from VZRI01000303.1 coordinate 69,071, forward strand.
AAGATAGCAGGCATCTGTAAACAACAGAGACAAAAGAAGACTGGCTTGTTCCACATCATAAACCAGAGGTTAAGAGAGGAAATGTGACTGCTTTCCATGCACAATGGGGTAACTCTCCAAGGAAAGAACTAGTGGGGGAACTAGGGCTGGCACAAGCCCACACAGGAACACACTGGCCATAGGAAATGTTAGGTGACTGTTTCCAGCTAGAGCGACAAAGACTGAACTTGTTCCAATATAAATCTAAGTTTCAGTTGTAGAATCATAGAATGGTTCAGGTTGAAAAGGACCTTAGAGATCATCTACTCCAACCTCCCTGCCACGGGTAGAAATGCCTCTCAACTAGACTTGGTTGCTCAAGACTTCATCCAACCTGGCTTTGAACACCTCCAGGGAGCGGTATAGAACCCACAGCCCTGATCCTTCATCTCTAGGAAAAGGTTTTTACCACGAAGCAGGCAAGGAGTAAAGGGGGGAAGAACTGCAGAAACTGCTCCTTACCATCTGGCCGGGATGTGGTGCAGGGCTGGGCGTGCCACCGTACTGCAGAGAGCGAGGGAAACCTCGTCCATTGGAAGGGCCCACTTCTCGAGGAGGCTGTATTGGGTTGCCACCTGTATCCTCTGTAGAGGATGAAGAAAAGGAAGAGGAGGAGGAAGCAGGAGCCCTGGAAGTTGCTCGATATGGTGGAGGTTTTCCTCCATTTTCCAGGCGTTGCTGCCTCTTGCCTGGTCCGTCTGGGTCTCGTGACCGAGTCCAAACACTGCCTGTGCTGGAGCGGCCGGCTCGCCTGCTCCTCTTCTCCCGTCTCCCATCTTCTCTGATCCAAAACTCCTCATCTGTGTCTCCATCTTCCCCTGGGAAGTGCTTCATCATTGCTCGGTGAAAACACCTCTCTAAGTTGTAAGCCATCTTGGTATATTCTGCAGTCAAAAAACCCCAACAATATCAGAGGCTTATAGAGAGAAACAATCAGGCAACATCAGACTTTCCCTACCTTCGAGGAAGACTTCTGTTTCTAGCTAGTCAGCTTGTGCCATTATCAGCACAGGCTGCACAGTCAGCATTAACTCAGTGTTCCAGGATACTGCCAAGAATTACATTACGAGAAGCAGCACCTCTGCTTGCAGAGATGCATGACTTGCAGTTAGCCAGCAGAGTGCCAAGAGAAGAAACATGAACTTGCAGCAATGCCATGTGATTATATACAGAGGCTTTTCTTGGACTTGTTCAAATCTCTGCTCTACACTATGAGATGGAGGAAGCCCAGCCACGTACAGTTGCCAAAGCACATGCTAACCCTGACACAAAAGCTACTGCCAACAGTGTCCTGATTGTATCATTTCCACAGGACAGTTCTGCATAGAACAGGAGGGGCTCCTGTTTTGGAGTAGATAGGAAGGAAAAGACATGATAGGTGTTAATGATAAGGGCTTGAAGCAAATAATTTTCCAGTTGTTTCCACTAAACTAACCCTGAAGTTCCTTGGAAAACTGACCTCTCCAAGCGTCAGTGTAGGAATGGTTTTACTTGGGGCCCACAGTGACAAACCAGCTAGCTCTATATTTCCTTTCAAGGCAGAACTGGTGAGACACTGCAGTGATGATCCATCATGTGGGAACTGATTTCTTACCTAAGCAACATGTAGAGTTTTAACTGGCATGGAATTAAACCCAGGATTGCAGACTCATGTTCATTCAACAGCCAAGGAACCTAAACAAAACATTTTCCATTCAAAGGACTACAAGCCTGAAACAAACGGACTTCCTTCTCTTTGTATGTTCTGCTTTCCTTGCCTACTAACATGTGAGTCACTTAGCATGACCAAACAGTGCTATAAACTTCATTAAAACCCCAGGCCTTATTACTCAGGCGTTCCTACTCTTTTGTCTGGCCTCCCAAAAACACCCTGAAAGAGAATAAGCAGAAGCCAAGTACTGGTGAGTGGGAGGAGATCACTGCTTGCTTCGACTGAACATTGCCAGTAGATCAACTTAGAATCTTACTGCTCTTACCGCTGCCTTCACCATTGTACTTAAGACAGTTCCTGAACATGGTCTTCATATCACCCACGAATTCTTCCTTGGTGCAGTACTGACCTCCATTCAACTTCTTCTCCATGCTAGAGATGTCCATGGGGGCCTGAAATGCAATAAAACCTCCTTCAGCTACAACAAATTGTAGTGGAGCTTCCAAAATCACATAGTTAGCTGCCTCACAGAGAGGGGTGGGAAGTGAAGGCTGCTCACTTAAGAGGATATCTCTGTTTTGGTTTCCCTGACTTGTAAGGCTCAAAAGGACTACTGGAGTCATGCAGTTTTAACTGCAAGGGTAACATAGCCCATAAAACTCTAACAAAACACTTAAAAAAACCCCTTCATTCCACACAACAAAGTGCATATGTCAAGGTGGCTGTACTGCTTTCCATACCTTAATGATCTGGTAGTAGTTGGGAGCATACGATTCATCAACAGGCTCCAAGAAGGGCCAAGAGTCTTTGTGGGCCTTTACCACATCTAGAACTGACAGCAGCAAAGGAAAGGTGAGTGTTTGCACACACACATCCAGGGAAGTATTTGACTTTGATTGAGTCATGCAAAGGTGAAAGCTTGGGCAGGACTAACCTTTGTACATGGCTGTGAACTCATCGTCCAGTTCAAAGCTGTAACGGGAAGCACAACGGTGAATATGCAGGCTAAGGATATGTAAGACATGCTCTGTGACTTCATCTTCCCTTACACTCCACACATAGTGCCATAAAGCTGACAAAAGGCCTTCAGCACAAACACTCCTCCAGTACAGACCAAACCCAGATGTTTCTCAGCTTACTCCTCACTGTTCTCCACCTTCATGAGGTTTTGTGTAGTTGATTTAGGCTTTTAGGCAGTTGTGCTTTTCAGTAATCTGCATCCTGCTTCAGCAGGAGGGTTGGACCTGATGGTCTTTGAAGGTCCCTTCCAACCCCAGTAAAATATGTAAACCTCAATTCTCCCTCCTCATTGCTGTGAGCAACCACACTTCTCATTCCTGTACTCATTATTTCAGTGCCCTGTGTGCTGCATACTCACAGATCCTTGGTCCTTCGCTCTTCCCTGGTAGGGGAACTAGGATCCAAGTGTGAAAGCTCAGGGGGGAGTTCCTTCCCCTGTGCCAACAGCCAGGCTCGCTCTTCACGAAGCTTCCTCCTCTTGGCCCGTTCTGCAATGAGGAGTGGAGAGAGGTGAAAACCAATCAACACTCCTTATAAACAACATTTTGCCTGGGAAACAAAAGCAGCTCCTGCAGCTCTCAAAAACTCCAGTGATATGTTCTTTCAGCAAAAGTGGCAACAGCACAGGAGCGGAGGAGGTGAGAACAGTGCACTATCAACGTGCCTCTTCATTTTCCCTCAAGTTTGCAATCATTAATTGTGAAGGATTCCTGTGATACAGATGTTTCCCTAGGCAGCTTCCAGACAAACGTCTGACAGTGGTGTGGTACAAAGAGGAGTTCAACATACACACCTAGGCAGAGATCAGCACAAAAGAACCGTTCGTTAAGTTACCACCCTTCAGATTCAGATTCAGCTCTGCTAGATCAAAACAAGAAAGGTGTCTTTGCACTGAAGATCTGTGAGAGAAGAGTGAAGTGGGTGGCAATGAATAACTGGGGTCATTAATAGCATCCACAACCATTGGTAGCTTTAGGAATATTGCTGAGGTATGTCTTTGCAGACAGAGCAAACAAGCTGCCACACAGAAGGGCCACTGGGACAGCTTTGGTTTAAGAGGTGAGAGACAGGAAGAAGCTATGCTGGTATTAAAACCTGTGGTTTGCAACCAGACAGCTGGCTAACAGATCGTTTCATAATAGAAAGTTTATGGGCTCTTATGAACCTCATTTCCTTTTTCTTACAGGAAATCTGAGTTCATTTGACTTGCTAAACACCCAGGGTTGTACCAGCTTTCTGTAGGATGCAATTCTGTAGAAGCAATGTTCAAGGAAAGATATTGCAGGAATAAAGCCCCAGAAAACAGACTATATCAGGGAATAACCAGAGTAAAAGAAAGATGGGAGAGACTTGGCTAACTCTCTAGCAGAGGCTCCAGCTTTAGAAAGTGACAAAGACTCAAGAAGCATGAGGGCTCTGGTGGAAATTACTGTCTTACTCTGTTAGGCAAAAAAACCCCCAACTTGTGATGGAGTTGAGGGCAGAAAAAAGCCTAGGAGTGTGGGTACAGAGTGGGTATTTCCAGGGATGTCAAAGTCTGGAAAGAGGCATTCTAAATTTCCGTTAGAAGGCTCTGGATAGTGCTGAAGTTGGGAGGACAACAGTTGCATTTAAGATGCCCTCCAGAACCAAGCAGTATCTATTATACATACATACATATATATATATATTTTTTATATATATATATATATATAAAACAAATATATCTATTATTTAATGATGAGAAGTCCAACATCAAATTGCAGTTCACAGAGATTACCTAAGTCTGCCCCAGCATAGATCAGTATTTGCAAAATTAATGTTACTTAGATGAATTTGTAATGAACGTCTGAGTGAGAAATGAAGAAAAATGTGAGGTGATGATTTGGGCAGCAAAAGGAGAGGACAGATCTCACAGTAACAGCAACCAAGAGGTAAGGTTGCATAGAATTTAGAAATCCATCAAGACCTGCTAAGTATCTGATGGGGTAAACTGGCAGGCATCAGAGAGTCCTGGTACCACACTGCAGCTCAGTCAGGACTAGTGGCAGGCCCCTCTACCGCAGCGAATGGTTAATACAGCATGTTAAAGACAACTGGCAGAGCTTGTTATGTTGCTGGCCCAGCGTGAGTCCTCCCCAGCAGTTTTCAAAATCTAACCAGCACCCTAAAAAGTACCTCAGATGATTAGAAAGTCTTACATGTGAGAGAGAACATTGGAGCAGCATCTGGGAAGGGAACTGGGAAACTCTAACCTGCTGTGGTGGTAGAAATGTACAAAGCTGCTTTAAGTCATAATTCAGGAAAGTGCAGATGAGCCCAGCAGGATGCTTGCTTCCTGGAGTGCGTATTGGAGAGGGGGAAGTGAAATACCAAACTGGAAACAGGCGTGTGATCTAAAAACAGGCATACAGCCCTAAACTGAGAAGCAGGTGAAAAGCTGATGTAGTTCATCAGAGAGCAGATATCTCATCCTGTGTTTCACATCATTCCTCAATGTTAATGTGAAACACCAAACAGACTGCAGCACCTCCCAAACAAAAATAATCATTTTGCAAAAATCTGCAAAAAAAGAGAAACCTTGGTTACCTTCCTTGACAGATGCCCAGTTTTAACAAGACTGAAGCAAGCAAAACACATTTCTTCATTTTCAAATCACCTTCTGTCTGCCATAACAACGGTCACGAAAATAAATGCAAGTATGTGCTTGGCAAAAAGGAAGGGTCACTAAAAAGCCAAGGTTTTACCTGGATAGCTGCTGTTTCTAGGCATGAAAGATGTATGAACACATGAGACATTTAAATAACCTCTCCAAGCAGCTTTTACATTACATTAGCTTAAAAGGAGATTACTCCTGACTTAGCCTAACCTGACTAAAGACAAGTTTAAACTACCCCAAATGGAATTGCACAAACCAGAATAAAAATAACTCTGCCAAGAAAAGCATGAATGCAGGCTAAACTGGCTTAGAACAGTTTCTTGCCCAATCTCATGCCAGTTTCTTTGAGTGGCTTTGGCGCCTTTGCAGAAGGCCAGAAAATGGCACAGCTTATACCAAAATCACATCTTCTGAAATTTTGTCTGTACAGATGGAAAACCAAAGCTCACAGAGAACATGTAGTTTGCTAAGGTGAAGCAGACACTTATGGCAGATCCGGAAGCTGGATGACTCTCAGTTTAAAGCACTGAATTAGCTAGGACTGGTAACCAGGAATATATGAAGGCTAGGCAAATTACTGGATTTTCTAAACCTTAGAAAGATAATAAGGTAAAAGAAATTATTCTTAGGTAACATATGGACTGCTACCAAACATCTGGTAACAGTGTTTCATCTGGGAAAGTTTACAAAGTTTGCACAAACTCAAACTTTTTTTCCTTTTCTGAATCTTTATTCGCCTAAAGATTCATGATACCACATTATCAGCAGTTTTCTGAAGATGTTCATCCTTCCCCTGGACATGCAACAGCTCAGCTAGCCACTGTGGCAAAGCAGGAGATAAAGCAATCTCCACAAGGGAGGCTAACAGAGAGAGAAGGTGATCAGAAATAAGCCTACTCTTAAGACACCAGTGCCTACATGCGCTGGCTGAATGCCTGCTGTCTGTGCCTTGATTAAACACAGCATGGTTGCTTCTTGCAGAACTGCTTACATCAGCATTTAATTCAAAACCATGAAACACCAAGATCAACACCTGAAATCACTACTTCTGGTGCTTTATTTAGACTGATCTTATTCTTAGTTCTCCAACTGATATGGGCAGTAACAATATAAAATACTACTTTGCTACTTCCACGCTGTCCTCTGCTTTCTCCTCAAGGGGAATCCTGCACTGGATTGCAATTCATTATGCATTGGGTCAAAAGGACCAAATGTTATTCAGCAAGAGCAAAGCCAGCTAACTCTGCACATTGTGAAACCCACAAGGAGGCAAGTGAGGACACAGAAAAGGACTGAGGAACATCACAAATAGTAGGGAAGATAAATGCAGCTGAGGCAAAGGAGAAAATAAGCGTGATTTGAGAAAGACAACACAGTTGAAGGATAGAGAACAGTCAGCAACACCAAGGCAGGAAGGCAAAGGAAAAGAAGCTAATTCAGATCAATTCATCCCAGGTAAATGCAAGAAAAGATCTCTGTTAGTAGGTCTGACAGGGGAGGGGTGCAAATCTTAAGATGTCAATCTTTGGCTTTGAAATCTCCCCTACTTCACACTAGTCACATGTACCTTCCACTGCTTTGACCTTCTCCTCCATCTCTCTCTTCCTCTCCTCCTTTAGCAGCTGTTCTTGCTCCCTCTTCTGCACTGCTATAAGGATTTGGCGCTCCTCCTCTTCCTCTCTGCGCCTTTGCTTCTCCATTGAACTCAGCACATTGGGGTTTACCTGTGACAAAACAGTGCACCAAAGACTATAAAACATTGGCTCACTGAAGTCTGAGCAGAGATAAGTTCACTTTAAGCATTAAAGCAGCCCTACAGTGAATGGCAGGGAAGAGGGGAAGAAAAAGAAAATGGTTTGTACATATGAATTATCGGATGAAAAGCAACACACAAAGTTATTTGTCAAGCAATGAAATCCTACTGAGACAAGGACAAAGGAAGGAGAAGTGATGGGTTAGACAAGCTGCCAGTCTGCCAGGAACGCACCGCAGCACACCACATGTACTTCCCTTCTGGGCAAATAATTCAGGCTGTTGACACCCTTCACAGCACCTCTACTCCTTCCACTTTGCAGAGCCCTGATTTGCAAGCATGAGCAGAGAGGACTACTCTGCCAAATTCATCTCTGTTATAAAATACAGAATACTTAGGATAGGTAAAGAGACAGGTACAAGGTTCCATTTGGAGTGTTCTCATTTCCTGTTCAAAATAAGGCCTGCCATGTATTTGCGTGCTGATGTCCCCTCAACTTGCTCTCACTTGTTTGTCTGGGCACTTTTCCTCCTGGGTCCCTCAGCTCAGTCAACTCCCTGCTCTTTCTCATTCAAAGATGTCTAGCTCTTTATTGTCTAACTTCTTCACCTCCCCACTGCTAGCAGACTGTAAGGCTGGGTTCAATCCCAGTTAGACTGCAGGCTTCCCAGACCAGGAATTGCTTCCTCCAGTAAAGTGCGAAATACACATATGGCAGTGTGAAATGACCTACACAAGTGTAATTTAAACATAAGACAAATTAATTGGTCAATTACCAACCACTTCCACCTATCTGACTTCTGCAAGACCAAGATACATGTGCCTTATTAGCAGGGAACATCAACTGGAAAAGAACAAAGTGCATACAGTTTTCTCCACCTTCATTTTCAGGGAACAAACAGCAACCATCACACAAAAGGCATTTCCTGAGGATTAGCAACTAACTGGGGTCCCTTGGCTGCTGTTCAGACCATCAACTTCTCCAGGCCTATTATTACTCCCCAGAAAAAAAAATCTGGCTTTGTGATTCCTATTTTGTCCTTGTTCCGTTGCCTGCGGCACCTTTGGGTGCTTCGATAAACACCTAGAAACGTAGTTTGGTTTCACTTTATGTTCATTTCCACTTTATCTCCCCTTCCCCTACATAGCATTGCCCTAGAACATACCCCTGCAGCCCTCTGGACAAGTGTTGTGTATTAGCTCCCTTTCTCAGAGCAACAAAATATTAAAGGAACCACCAACCACCATGGAGAAGTGTCCAAGAGAGGATAATGGGACTCTTTATGATGTTAGGACCATACGGTGCATCTAGGGATAAGACTGGCTAAGAAAAGCATCTATCAGTCATCTATTCATCTATTTATCTTTTGGTGAAACCCACAGAATGATCTTACCACAGAAGAACTCTTCCCATCTTTTCCTTTTCAGATCTTTACCACTACCACCTTCCTAAGGAAACCGTTCAGTGAGCCCATATGCCTTTAGGTTAGCCAGCTTCTCCTCGCATTTAGTATACAGTTAATTTCACACATTCTTTTTCCATCCAATTATGCCTAGCAAGCATAAATTCTCTTCTGCAGCCACATTCCATCCTTTATAGGCTTCCTCAAACACACAAAATTCCCATGTTCCTGTAATTAGGTTAAATGTTTCCTTATAAATCAATCCTTCTAGCTCCCTAATCATTCCAGTTGTCTGTCTCAGACTGTTCCTTCAACTGATTGATATCCAAACAGCAGGATCCCCTGGATTGAAACTGCTGTGCCAAGTACAAGAAGCCAAGAGCATACAGAATCCGGTTTAACATTTACACTTTTGATTCTTCTCATATTCCTTTCTCAGTTGCTCTACCCATCTACCTCAAACAATGCCCTTTCAGGCCTCATCCTGTCCATCATTGCATAGTTTTCCTCTAGCTTCTACAATCATCTTTAAATTGAAGCAGGAACAAAAGAAGTCAAGTTCTGTAGAGATTAGAAGAGAAAGACACAAGCAGGCATCAGAAATTGATACAGCAAGACATTTTACTGCGGATGTGACCATCAGCCATTAGATACTCTAAGCATATCACACTGATTTCCTCAACTCTCGGTTGTTTCTCAACTATCATACCTTCCCATTCCCTGGATTCATATCGCTCCCATCATTCATCTCCTATGGCAACACAAACACAACATTCAAACTGCAGTGCTCACATCAGTGCCTCTCCAAGCCTGCAGTGTGCATAAAGCACCCAATACTGTAATGGTGCAAACCAGAATCCATTGCATGTTCCTCATTAACCCACTACATATACAGTACTGACAAAGCAACGGGCAGTGGGACAATCTGAAGCAAGAGAGAGGATGTCCTACTAGCAGATCCAGGAAGAGAATGGAAAAGCAGGAAGTGCAGTGCAGTGAGCACCAAGGGCTGCAGTAGATGTCCAAAACAGCTGCACTTGCTCCCTGGAGCATTTGCAGGGCAGCAGCAATGCTGGCACAGGCTCCTCAAGATACCTCAGACACAGAAACCACCTGATTTACAGATGGACCTAGTGCCTGGTGCCATGAGGGATGAGTATGCTCAACTCAGGGTTACAAAACCAGCAAGCAGGAACAAGTCAACTAGATGTGATGGAAGCAGACATGTGTTAGAATGAAAAAAACCAAGAACCCAACACAAGTTAAAGTTTCTTCCTGACCAAAGAGCTGGTAAAGAGAAATCTCTCCCTCTTCCTCCTCACTTGGTGTATGAAACACCTCTTGCAGCTGTGATCATGTCACCACCGCCTCCTTTCCTCCACCAGAGAGCACTCCAGGACATAACATCGCTGCCTCCCCCTTTCCTGGGACCCCAAAAGGGCCAAACTTCTGCCTTTTGCTTTGTTCTCCAGACAGTGGGTATCAGACTTGCCAGGCAACAGGCCAGAAGGCATGGGTGCCCCAGGCACCCTCCAGCTGCTTCATCCCCACTCCAGTTTCCACAGCACTGCTCTAATGAGGGTGCTGCTGGGGCAGCTCTTTAATGAGGAGCTAATCTGAACCACCTGTTGAGAAATCAGCAGGATTAGGAGCCCGACGAGCCCTTCGCAGCAGCTCTATTTCAGAGTGAAGCAACATCCAGCTCACAGTCAGGAGGAAGGGCTTGCACCCCTGCACGGAATTGTAGTTCCCTCCCTCAGACTCGCCTGCTGCCCACCCCTCACTTGGAAAACAAGCCCTCAGACGTGCTGGGACCTTCCCTGGCTGCCCTGCGGCAGGGACGACTGCCATGTCCTGCGGGGGAGCTGGCTCCAGCATCACCACCCCGGTGCTGGCTGGCTCCAGGAGCCCTGGCGCAGTGGGTGCTGGGAGGGCCCAGCTTGCTGGAAGCATTTCACTGGCCCACAGGCAGCAATTAACAGCCCTCTGCCGCCGAAGACCTGGAGCACCTGCGGTACTGATTAGCATCATTCAGGCTCCATGTGTTTCCCACTCTCCTCCTCCTCCCCTGGGATTTCTGCTGCCTGTGAACAAACACGTGTCCCTGCACTTCCTGCACGGTGGACTTTGCGAGAACAGTTCTGGCCCAAACTGACCATCGCCGGGGTCTTATTTTCCTCTCGCAGGCTTTTATCTGCAGCATGATGAGAGGTTCTTCCTTCCTTTTATTTATCTATTGTAAGTAATTATATTTATTGCAGGGAACTGTACTTTCTCCTTTGTTTTGCAGAAACCCCTGACTGTGTCTCACATGGAACATTCCCTGCAGTTAATTTCCCAGGATTTGACAAAATACCAGGTAACTGTGTTTTCATTACATCTACACTGACAGACTATACCGTGGCCTGATAGAATCAAGCCAATTTTTTCCTCCAAAGCTAATCTCATGTTGTCTGACTGATCACTTTGAATAGCAGTTGCCAGTTCAAAGACACCCCCCCTATCTCTATTGTACCATGCCCCTGGCTGTGCCAGCATGACTGTTGGGGGCTGCGTGGTGAACTGGATTGGAAAGATGATCTATGTTAAAAATAACCTCAACCAAAGAAAAAGGTTATATTTAACTCCAGTCATTTTCCTGGGTCTGGTTCACTGCACAGACCCGCAAGCGGCAGCACTGCTACACTGATGGGGTAGAAAGGAGCTGATGGTGAAGAAGCATGGAAAGGGCTTCAGCTGACAAGGCAGTGGTTTGATAAGCGTTTCTTTAAGCAGTCTAAATTGTGACTTCCATTTCCAGCTGACCCCTTCCTAGCTCAGCTCTGTACAACATCAGTCATTCTTCTCTCCCTCCACACTGTCTACACCCTTATGTGTTTGCAGCCTCACGTTTTTCCCTTGGCTGAATTTCTGTCATTTCCCTTTGTAAGCCGGTTCTTCTAGCCCTCTCATCCTTCTTCAACTTTTCTTTGAACTGCCTCAAATGTGCCAGCACTTTCATTGAAGTGGAATTCCCCAGACTGAGTGCAGATTTCCATATGCAGCTGTACCAGAGTCTGCAGCAAGGCCAGTTACCTCTGCGATGCAAAGGGTAGCACCTCCCTGCTCGCCATAGAAACCCCAAGTGTCAGCCTGCCTTTGACAGGCATTACCACCCGTCTCTTTTTCAGCACACGCACTTTCAAATGACTCCTTCCCACTGAATAGCGATGCTGTGGTTTATTTTTTTCCCCCAGGAGGCATCTGCTCTTGCCTCCCTCCATCATCCTCCCCCTCACACCCCCCCTCACCTCCTGCTTGATTGGTTTGATGGGCTGATGGTCAGACATCCACCTGGGAGAAAATTCTGTCCGCTGCAGACGCTTCTCCTGAAACAGGGTTGAGAATTGAGGGAAGGAAAAAGAGAGTGGAGGAAATTAGGGCACATTGGTGATACCGGCAGGAGAAACTCTGGGGGCTAGAAGTGACCATGAAATCTCTGTTAGCGCTACAAGGGTAAGAAACTGAACTCAATCCAAGAACATCACACTGACTACGGAGCTCATTTTACAAAGCCATCTAGCCGAAGGATCTTGTTTCAAATCTGTCCCACCTGAAAACATTGAGTTGATGGACAATTCTCTCTGGAGTTTCAGGGCTCTGACATACCAGCTCGAGCAGACAGCTAAAGCAGCTGCTGTCCCTTCAGTAGAGCCAGCCGAGAAACGGCAGTAAAAGAGGAATCAGAGGCAGTTTGAGTAGAAAAGCTAGGCTGTAAATTGCAGCGGTTCAAAAGGAGACAAGAGATTGCTTGCTAGCAGAGAGGGGACAGAGAACAAGGTTGAAGACGGTAACCCCTTCAGCTATCGTGAACCAAATCTTAGGTACCAGCTCTAGTCCGATGACTACTTGATGGAGAGCCTTTCTCCCCAATACACAAGCTAAACAGCCCCTGCCTCCATGACATTTCCAAGCTGGAGGCAGGGGGAAAAGCTGAAAGGGGTGAAAGGCTGCTTGGATTTAGCTCTCCTTCAATCAGCAAACATCCATGCTCTTGGAAGCAGTGAAAGAGAGGTAAACAGGATGTCATGTCTCCTCACCTTCTGTGCAATCATGTTGCAGATCTCCGGCAGGAAGTCTTCACTCAAGAGTTTGTAGAGCTGCCGCTCTCTAAGGGAAGTCCTCTCTCTGAAGCTGTCTGTGACCTGCCTCCACTCCTCTTCCGTCTGACACAGCAGCCACCATGTCCCACGGCCAGGCCCTTGGGACCCTTCAACAACATGAAAGGATGTTAGCTCTACAGCCATTGTGACTAACAACTATCCTTTATTCCTTCTCCTCTCTTCAGGACTTGGAAAGAGAACAAGGTACAAGGAGTCACTAGTATGGGAAACATACTCATTGCTATAATCCCAAAGCTCTCTTCCTTTGTCAGAAGCATTGCTACCTCCCTTAGTGACACTGAAAATGATGCCAGGACACAGAGGAAGTACCCAGGTGAAGAAATAATGTGGCACTTTGCCACATTTGGGTATTGGAACATCCCTGTTAAAAGCCTCTGATCCAGTAAGGATGGACCAGAAAGGAGGATTTATTTCTTGTAATGGGGGCTGTCAGCCAGGGCAGGACACAAGGAATGGGAATGAGTGATTTAATCTGGCAATAGAGTAAAACCATCAAAAATTAATGTTATTTGAAATAAGACATAATTTTGTTTAGCACTGCAAACCTTTGCTGTGGGGAACAAAACTTCCATTCTCTCCAAATGAAACACTGTTTGCCTGCTCTTAAAAGAACAGAAAAGGAAGTGAAGGATGGGGTTCATCAGGCTGCCAGATGGAGGGAGGTTCCAAAAGTTCACATCCCATTCCTACTTGAATCAGAGTGAGATGTGAAGCAGATCACCCACTGCTCTGAAGCATGTACCAACTGCCAAGATATTCTGAGCTGTTTCACCTTGTGTGGAACACTTGAATATTAATTGCAAAGGAAGGACTCTCTCACATGCTGGTTGGAACCTGAAGAGGGGAAATGTGGCTCTTGCTCTGCAAATGTTTACACAGAGCAGAGAAGCTTCTTGGGCTGCAACTCACATGGTTTTGCCCCAGGACACCCTCTAAGCCAAACTGTTGTGGTCAATTTTTGAGGAGGGGGAAGACTCTCTTCAAGCTGAAGAGTTTTCAGCTCTGTCTACACTTTTCTAGAACTAACCACTGGCTACTAGAAAGATAACAATAGTCACCAGCCCCACTGGTAGATGTCATGCACCTTCTCATTGCATTTTCAAGCAAATTAACTATGAAAGGTATAAATAAGAAAAAAACAGAGCCCCTTTCTCTCTGTATCTTACCCTGGGACATTTGTTGATCTGAGCTGTTGGGACCTCTGGAACACAAGACATCAGGTTGCCCCAGAAAGACTGGAAAGCTGCAGCCTCTCTCCAGCCAGCTGCCCTCTGTTAGAAACATCCTTCCTGTGGTAGTTTCTGGCTGCAGGTCACAGGCCAGTCTAGAGCTCAACCCACCCTCGGCTTCAGCTCAGGTTAATGTGCTGTGGACTGGTAACTGAAGGAGCAACCATCTGCTGTTTCTGCTGTCCTGGCTATGCAGAGCCATTCCCCGCCCACCTGCAGGGGGGAAGCTTACCTACATGTTGTCCCCAGAGCCTACACCCTTATTTCCCCTCCCTTGCCAGTTGCCTAAGTGTGACTTGTGTCAATGGCAACCAGGACAAAGGCACTGCTTTGTGCCACCAGAAGATGACTCCACAGCCAAAGTGACACCATTTGGTGGAAAACAATGATCTGATAAAACCCCCTAACTCGTCCAATGCATTTCTCTGGCTGTGCTGCCCAGCTCACCAGGAAATCTGAAGACAAAGGGGAAGGGAAGGAGGCATGGGAAAGACAAGGCTTTTTATCATAGGGAAATGGGTAGGCTGAGCCCCTGGGTTATGTGGAAGCCAATGGAATCACATGTATGACAAACAGGTCCCAGCCCCCTTGAACTTTCACATGATGTTGCAAATTTGCTTTTTTGCTCACCATGTTAACCCTTAGGTGGGCATCCCTAGGCATCACAGACTGAGCTCATCCAGCCAATGGCCACTGAGAAGGAGAGGTGAGTAGAATCAAAAAGGTTCTTCCTTCCCTGTCTTGACATCACTGACCCCTCTCTTCCCAGCCTGAAGTAGTAGCACCTGCGACAAGCAGGGGTTTGTGTTCACCTCATCCTCAGAGGAGCAAGGGCCTTTCACAGCCCTTGCTGTGAAAGATGGAATCATCAGCTTTAGAGAGTATGAGTGCCCCTAAGGTGTGGTGTAATGCAATAGGTTAGTTTTCTCCATCCCAAACTAATCCATGATAAGATAGGAAGCCCACAGATGCCCAGGCTCTCAGCTGAAAGCTGTTACGCTAACCACTCCTTCAAACTCAGCCCCAAGCACTGGCTGAGGCTCTCCACTTCCTGAGAAAGGCATCTCTCCAGGATTTGACAATTGATGATCTATGTTAGCTGATCATATCAACTCTGACCCTGCAAAATCTCTTTACCATTTCTGATCTGAGTCTCGTGGATTAGCAAGTTCTCTTCTGCCTTCTCCCTGCCAAAAAAAACAGAGTGATACAATAAATACATTACTTCAGTGAAATGCAGCAGCTTCTGAGGAGAACGGGNGCTTCATCAAGGTATAAGAAGCAAAGGGTGCAGGCTGGAGTTTGGCAATGGCAGTATTTCAGTTCTTATGGGGACCACCCCAAAATCTATACAAACTCAAGTGGGCAGGAGTTCCTGCTTCAAGCACTATATGGTGAGAACATTCTTTATCAGGAGAATATCCCCTAGCCCTGCATGGAGGTACTACATCTGAAGTGAGGGGGCTGGAATAGTGATACCCACTGTTTCATCAACTGTGGCTTCCAGCTCACTCAGGATTTTCTTTAGAGAGCAATCAAAGCATCTGTCAAGTCTGAGCTTGCTCCACTTCAGAGATGCATTGAAATTCTGGGTGCATGGTATACAAATACTTATTGGGGGAACCCCACTAGCACATTACAGTTCCCTCTGGGAACACATGCATTTTATGACTATTGCAGGAACAACTTCTCCATACCTCAGCAGATTTTCCTCCAGTAGTTTTTTCCGCTTCGGGGGTCGCCCTCGTCTCTTGCCTGTTTTCCCAGGAATATTTAGGGTGTTTGTTTGCCCCCCACATCCCCTGCAAAATGCCAAAGTATCTGTTGAGCAAAGGAACTGTAGCTAGCAGGATGGGAAAAGGGCAGGGAAATCAGAACAGCTGCTAGGAACTCAACCAAAGGAGGGATTAAATCAGAACAGCAATGGGACAAGGAGGGGAGGAGGCAAGGGATTCCCACTGGCTGGGAGCCTGATCTGGGAGCTGCCAGAACGGTGTGCAGGGCAGGCAGATGGGGAGGAATGCAGTGGGGCAGGCAGCATCACTCCCACAGCAGGCTCTCCTGGTGCCACGAAGGCTGCAGGCTGCCTCCAAAACAATGTGCTATGCAGGGCAATTCACAGTCTGCTTGGCAACTCCAGTCTCACCCCACACCGCCCCAGCCCTTTCCCAGGCCCCCCACCATGCTGCCCCCCGACACAACAGAAGTCAGGCGGAGTCTCCTCAGCCAGTCTGGCTGTGCCATCCCCCCACCTCTCCCCTGCACCCAGGCACAGTGGGGGAGGTAGGGGGGCCGTTACCTGTCTGGAGCCAGCTCTCCGTTTGGTTTCCCCTGCACTGGGTCCTCCTTGTACATCCGTGTGCCGTAGAAGTACCAGTACAGAGCACCACTGCTGTCCTCACCCAGTGGCTCCACACGAAGGCTGTCAGCGTCCAAGCCCTGTGACCACCAGAAGCCCCCCCCCGCCAGCCCCGCCAGAC
>VZRI01000303.1:85452-154361 GCA_013397515.1 Upupa epops
CTTCCCCCCCACCATGCCACAGCAGCAGTACAGCTGCTCTTCCAGGCCGAGCTGGGAAAATGCTACTCCTGGGAGAAGGCGACATTCACTCCGTCCAGGGAGGGATTTAGATTGGCATCTCTAATTTGAATGGCCTCTCTCGTTTTAACATTTCATCTCTGGTGCTCCTGACAGGGAAGGTCTAATTAGTGCTGGTGACAGTCACACACAGCCATGAAAAGCTCCCTCCCCCTCCCCATCCCATCCCTCCCCTTCCCCCAGCTCACTAGTACACTTCAGCCCCATTCTTTCATCTCACACCATCCCTCAGCAAGGCAGTCTCGGCTCTCATAGCACTGCCATTACTGTTGGAGCATCTCCAAATTCACTCTTTGCAGGAAAAATAGCCCATGAAGCCAATTTACTTAGCAACTCCCGCATTATGAATACACCTGCACAGGACAAGGCCTCAGGACCAGTATACCTTGTGTCCTCTGCAAGGCAGGAGAGGAAATGGGGACCTGTCAAGCCACTGTACTATGACAAATTACCTGGCCTTAAAATACGCTTAATAGCATCTTCTCTTCCCAGGAAGGTTCGCTTGAACCAACCCGGCCTCTGCAGTCACACCATTTCCCTCTTTCCTGCTGCCCCCCAAGCACCTTAAGGAGGTCGAAGACATCATCTGCATCGAGGCGGTAGTCACAGAGGCGGTGCAGGATCTCCACTCGGGTGCGCAGTGGGAGCTCCTGGAATGTGGACTCACGCAAGGGGTTGGGTTTTCCTTCCTCCAACTCCCAGCGGTAGTTGATGATGTCCTCCAGGTAGCTGTGAAATGTCTGTGATCTAGTCAAGGAAACAAAGCCACACTCACTGTGTTTGCCAAAAACACCCAGTGTAACCAAGCAACTTGAACAAATGCAACACAGCTAACGCTTGAAGGAAAACCATGCCACAAGACTGCTGTGGTTAGGTGCAGCTCCATAACTCATGTTCCCAAAGTACAGCAATCTCATTGCAGCACCATGGGATTTTACATCACATACACAGCTTACAGGACTCTGCAATACTACAATACTGTTACTACTTTCCAAGCTGAAAGAAGCAGCTAAACAGGCAGCTAAGTCAGCCTCATCCCCTTTCTAATCTAATGGACAGTGCCCTCTGCTAGCACCAACATTGACCGTTTACTACAATAGGCTGAAATGAAGCCAAGGTTCCCCTTTCACCTCTCCCCACTTCATGCGGAGACTCTCTTCAGCTTTCTATCTGCACCTCACATTTGCCATTGCTCCTCAAGCTGATTCTTAAGTAGTTTTCCATGCCCTGGTTCAGTGGTGTGAAACTTTCCATAACTGACCATCTCTTCCCTTCTTTGCTTCTGTTACGCTTCTTGTACTCCTGTTGTGGCCTCTATTCACCTCTCCCTCTGTCCCCAAAGATGCTGCCACTTCCTACCCAATTCTCCATCAGTGGCTCTGGCAGACACCTGCACAGCCTCATTAATGCACATGGTGGCTTAGACTCTGCCACAGAACAAGGCTTATTCACAGCATGAGTGTACCTCCCAGACAGGGTCCAGCCCAAAGAACCCTCTCTCTAGTCCCCAGGATGATTAAGCTGAATACTCACTGTCCTCATAAACATTGATACTAAAACACAGTCTGTCTTATCTCTTTGACAAGTGATCTTATGTCTACCTTTCATTCCCAGCAGTTGACCATATAACCCAGGGTAATACAAATTTCTTACCCTCATCTAATGTTGAGGGTAAACGTCCCTATCTGACACATTAGACCGTTGATGGAGCTTAAAACTAAAAGAAGTCCTGCCTACATTTTGATGATACTTGCTCTTATTCTGTCTGCATTGATACTCTGTTCTTATTCTCACTGCTGAAAGTTTCAGGGAAGGCAATGAAAAAGTGATGGTGAGGCTGTGTGTCCCTAAGTAAGATCTGACAAGACAAAGTGATCTGAACAAGTTCTCTCAGCCTGCTTAAGCTGTGTACACCCTGAGCACAGCAAAAAGGGGACCCCTGTATGCCCCCAGTCATTCTTGCACACACGGGAAGTCCATATGCCAGCAAGAACACCACTGGGTACACATTCCCACCAGTTCTCAAAAAAGCAGCTCGACTTGATAGGTTTTTGGCACAAACGGATTGCTCTATATGATTAATGGAACCATGCCAGCACTACAGAATTGCATTTGCCTGAAAAATTGCTAACGACTACAAAAGCTATTATTTTTTAGCAACGAGATAGAGGAGCATTGTCCCACTGAAGAAAGAGCATTAAAAATCACCATGAAGTTATTATTAGACAGGGGGCTTCATAATTTTGGTAAAGACCAGACATTTTTGCAAGGACCATGACTGGACAGTGACTGCAAGAATGAAGGAACAGATGCCACATGATTCGCCAAGCCACATCCACCTGGCAGCATTCTCATTCCTTCTCAAGTGGAGTGGAGATGAGGCTAAACCCTGCAGATCACTCCTCACCAGCCTGCTTCTTTTTGACATAAAGCTGACCTCCCAGAGATATCTCCTCTCACCAGCACAGTGTTACCAGCTCTCTGGTTGCATTTAACAACAGATGATTGAATGTACCTTGATCTAGTGCCTTCTGCATCCTACAATTTGCAGTTTTCTGTGACTTAAGCAAACACCAGTGTTTCCAAGTATCATTATTTTGTTCCACTAATATCAGAAAATTGAATAAATACAACTCGAAACAGTCCCCTACACTGCCAAAGTTCAGTCAACAAAGTACTGTCTAATTTATGAAATAATTTCTGTGTTGACTCACATACTAATTTTAAGGTAAAAACTACACCAACTCTCCTCTTTGAAAATATTCAGTGCACAGTACACCTACCTGAAGTGTCTGTGCAATCCCACAATGTTTTTCTTAAATACCTCAAGTCCAAATCCAACTTTCAGCAAGGACTTCAACATGCTTCTCTTCACTGACTTTATTTTTGAGAGTGCTGTTTGGTCACACGTGGCTTAAACGTTACTGAACGTTAAACATTACTGAAGCCATTAGATTAAAACAATAAGAAAGACAGCTTTCAGAATCCAGATAGATTCCAATAGAGAACATCCTTCCCTGAAAGCAGGAAACACCTGTATTCACAGGCTTAGTTTATAGCAGAAGAGGAATGACTGTGAGACCTTAGAGAGCGTCTGAGTTTCAGTCTGCCAGGTTCAGTTGTCCAGCTCAGAACTCAAGGTAGAAGGTTACTTCATAATAGAGGCCACAGAGGCTCTAGCTATTGCAAATAATTTTACTGCAAAGCCACTTTCCATAGGATCCTGAAAAACTACTGGGTGACTAGTGGGATGCCAGGAAGGAGCAACAAAAGTTACAGAATTTTACCTGCCTCTAGTTTTCTGGGTAGTTTTTTTTCCATCGGAGAAAAGGGAAATGCATAGGTCAGACAGGTACTTCTACTGTGTGCATGAGTTCACTTTTCTTGCTTTCCAATTTTGGCTGGTCTCAAAGAAAACTGATCTGGGAAGCCCTCTAGTTCCAGAAGATCATCTAAAATCTTTGCCTGTGGAACCTTCGTTCTCCCTGGACAGTGTCATTGTTAACTTAACCAATTTGGTTTGAGTTTGACTTTCACCAAAGTGGCTAACACTAGAAATTTCTGCCATCCATTCAGTGTTCAGTACATTACAAGCTCTGTTTTCAAGAGTACTTTGCGTTCCTACTCCCATCAATTCTCAAAGACAGCTACTGTGCATTTGTCGCTTTGAATAAGGATAGAAATGAGAGCCAGAGATAGGAACCAGATGTCTCAAGGTAATCCCAGTGACTCTCAGTCCTACTCTATTTATATTTTGCTTCTTAATGGGGGTCAGCCTCTTTTCTCCAGACAAATGTGAAACGTGAGATGCTCATCTTTAACCTGTCTGCCACACCTAGGCTTATCTCTCTCTGTTATCCTTTTGAAAAAGGTTTCTGAAACAGCACCATTGGTTTGGAGATGAGAATTTGCAGGGAGCACAGCAATCTGTGAGAGACCTGCCCTTGGGGTATTTCCCTGCATGAAGTAGAACTGCTCAGGACTGTTTAGCATTATCCATAAAATTCAAATCCAAGAAACAGACTTAGAGGGTCCAGGGTCCAAGCTCAGTAATATACCTGCAGGTGTGGAAAGCTCTACAGAGTCTCTAGTGTCACTGAGAGATTTCAGAAACAGTTTTGTAGGTGGAAAAGAGGCAAGAATGAGATAACTGAGCTGAGGAGACAGACATATCTCTTCTCCTCAGGTTCTCTGCATCACTAAGACTTGTAAAAACATTCAACCAGTGGAGGCAATGTCAGGTCAAAGATGTCCTTTCTAACAAATCAGAGTACTCCCAGGGAGGATGAACTGTTACATTAACACAGTCTGTCTCAGGGCTTATGACCAAAGGAAAATCAACTCTCTCCTGAAAGTAAATTGGGGGTTCTAGAAGCAATTTATAGAAAGCACTAGGCCACGGGCCACAATTGTCACCATATCTCAACCACTTCTAGCTTCCTCTGCTGTATAGAGGAGGTACCCTCCTTACAGTTCATTAAACATGGAAAAGTATT
This sequence comes from Upupa epops, assembly GCA_013397515.1. NCBI lineage: Eukaryota > Metazoa > Chordata > Aves > Bucerotiformes > Upupidae > Upupa > Upupa epops. The sequence goes on from VZRI01000303.1 coordinate 90,027, forward strand.
ACAGAAATCACCTACAGGAGGTCAGAAAAGTTACCTTAGAGTATCCTCTAACTGTAAAACTTCATCCTTCTCACAGGCTGTTTCCACATCCCAGCTCCATTAGCACCATTAATATTTCAGAAAACTGAGACAGTGTCTCTCGCTTGCTACAACATCCCTTACTCGGCAGTTGCCACCCCATGTATGAAGCAATTTAGGTGCTGTAGTGGGGAAGACTTGGAATAGTACATGCAGGTATGTAAGTGATGCATTCCCAATGGATGCAGGTGATTGCCTGTGAATCCGATGCAATGCTTAAGTCTCATACTTGGCTGTGCTCTGAAAACACAGGGTGGTTGTCAGAGATCCCTACCCTTTCTTTGCAAGGATTAGAAAGAAGGTCAAAGATTGCACCTGTGGTCGAAAGGTGGAATCATGCACAGACCTCTACACATACAAAAGGAAATCTGGAGCACAGGGAAGGATGTGATCTAGTACATCAGTGTCAAAGAGGAGAAGCAGCAGCAGACAATTTGCAAGAGTACCAGTGAGGTTGCACCAGTGAAGTTGCCTGTGATCTTTAATAGCAGCTGAAAACAAATCAGCACATAAAGAAAACAGGAGTTAAGTCAAAGGAGGAGCTCCTCTTCAATGTGGGGATCGGCATCCAGAACAGCCAGAGAAATGATACACCCCCTGAGAGCTCAGCACTGCAGCCTGGCCATCTGCTGCCCGGCTGCTCCCAGAGAGGAAGGTTTCTCTGTGCGCCAGGAGAGGGGAGTTGAGGACTCCTCCCCACTGCCTGCTCAGTTCAGCAGCTGACCTCTACAGTGGCCTCCCCCTGCTTGCAGAAGAGACACCCTGTCCATCACCTAGATTTTTAATGCATAGGGCAATGCTGCTGTCAGAAAAAGAAGCTCAGTCAGCGTGCAGAGCGAGCCCCTGGCCTGCTGCTTGTCAGTGTGCCTGGCTTTCTGGAGGGGCTCCTTTGGGAGGGTGAAAATTTCACAGGGTTGATGGGAAAGATGCAAAGATTCGGTTGGAGCTTCTGGTGAGCATACTTGGGAGGGGACAGCTGCACGGAGAGATCCCAGCCCCACAAGCCCGTTGGACAAACTCAATGTGAAATGCTTTCTGAGAGAATGCAACACTGTTAGGGTAGGATTTATGTGCATACACACAGGGTTTTTTTTTTGAACCCTCATTCCCAGATGAAGTAGAGTTACTTGTAATTTTAGTTTAAAGTCTCCAAAGTAAATCAAATCTTGGCTGGGAAACTGTAAACAAAATCAGGCAAAAAAACTCCACAAAAGCAAAACCAAACACTGATTCAGTAAAGAGTCCCTGTGTCAATCTGCACTTCCCACAGGCAAGCTGCCATAGCCTGAGCATGGAATTACTGTCACAGCACACTTCTCTATCTGGTCTATTACTGACAATAATCTTACAAGCCCCTCCTCTCAACTCCCCTAAAAAATCCACATAAAACCTCCAACCCTGCGGGAGTAAAAACTGAATGAAAAGAAACATTAGAGCAAGGAGTTGGAAATACTGGAGTCTGAAATCTCACAATGATGCTCAGATGCTGCTGGCACACACAGATAAGCATTATGAAAGTTCAGATGCCAAATAATTGGGCCAACTGTTGAGCTAGAATATCTATCATGTTGACAGGATTTTTTAAGTCTCTTGTTTCACTTAATTTACAAAATGCAATGCAAGAACAAATACTGGAACGCTCTTGAGCTGGGAAAACAGCAAGCCTGACCAACATCTAATCCCAGACTCTATATGGTTCCATACTTGAGATTCAAAACAAGAACACTGACAGAACCAAAGGATGGTGGGGAGCAGAAACAGCTACAGACCTCCTTTCTCTCCCTCTTGCCCCAAAAGTACTATGAGAGAAGAACATGGAAAACAAGACAGGGAGAGATCAGTTTTTCCCTCACAGTCTATTTAATCAGGAATATAACTACTCTTGTAGTTCCTTTTACAGAGTTAGCCTGTAAGAACAATAACAGAGGTGATAACTTATGTCTGGTAGAATATTTAAAAGCTGAAAAAGACTTAAGATTCCCTCAGCCACCTAGCACAGTTGCTGCTTTTACAAGGTACTCAGTAGTAAGTGAAAAAAGGGCATCTAGGTTATCTAATTCACAAGAGCACTGTTTTTGTCAACAGCAACAATACAAATTAAGGTCTTAACATAATGGATATTTTATCATGGAATTAATTTTATGGACTGAAGATATTTCACCGTATGGCTGGCACCTTTTAAGATCAGAATTGGCAAGAAGTCCCCAGCTTGGTGTTGGGAGTCATTCAGGTGTTAATGAGAGCATTAACTGACAGTTGGCATTCAAGATATTTCTCTCCTCTCCAATAAAGACAGCTTCTTTGCTATAGCAGAGATCAGAAAAGACTAATTCTTAACAAGAGCACAATGCATTGGCACAAGTGCAAGCCCCCTTCTTCCAAGGTAATGGGAAGGATTCAGGGTTTGCTAGGATGACCTCAGTCAAACATCATTAACAGGGTCAGAAGAAGCAAAGCCTATTTCAGAAGAAAAAAATAATGTAAGAGCCCTCATGATCAATCTATTGTGCTTGTCAGAAAAAGAAAGCCTAGCCTAACCTTAGAAGCAATATGAGTTACTACTACCAGTCTGACCTTGAGTTCTCATGTAACAATGGAGACCTTTTTTTTACTGTATTAATGAGCTTTCTTATCTGAGGTGGGGGAGGAAGCATCATGGTCCAGTTTGTACTTTACCTTCAAACAACTTACCCTTCTGAGAAGCTAAGCCAAGCAAGCATGACTCAGGAAAAAAAGGTATTACTTCATCTTTCTGGAAGACAAAAGGTTGGGTAGGTATATTCCCCATTTTCTTTCAAGTCACTGCATGCAGCTCACTCAGAAAAGTGTGTAAGCCAACAGAAAGCACATATTCCTCAGACCAAGGGCCAACCTGTCATCAGAGCAATCAGACTGGCAGACACTCAAAGGTCTTGAAGGGCTTCTTCTCAAAACACTTCACTGCAGCAGAGCAAAATGACCAAGAAAATGGAGACTGAGCAAGAACATCCACATTTCATTTGCAATCCAACCAGCAGTGCCACTAGCTGTGCCACTATCCTGCACCACTGCTAGAAGACAGGAAGTTCTTTATGATGAGGGTGCTGAGACACTGGAACAGGTTGCACAGAGACGTTGTGGATGTCCCTCCCTGGAAGTGTTCAAGGCCAGACTGGATGGGGCTTTGAGCAACCTGGTCTAGTGGGGATTGTCCCTGCTCATGGCAAGGGGGTTGGAACTAGATGATCTTCAAGATCCCTTCCAACCTGAACCATTCTATGAATGAATCTATGAACTAATTGAGGGAAACAGTAAATCCCAGCTACACCAAACTGGTCTGACAGACTTCAGCAAGGCAAAGCGCTTGTGATGGAGGAAACAAACATTGAGGCTCCCCCTGCTTTGCAATGTCCTCTTTTGATTCATCTCTGGAGAACACCAACTGGCCTACAAGTGTCTGAGAACAAAAGGAGGACAGCTGACATTAAATGGACCCTGAATGAGGACACAAAACAGGGAAATTAACTAAATAGAGGCTACAGAGTGAAGCTTCTCCTCCCAGAGTTCTAAAGACAACAGAGACTGCTGCAGGACAAGACCACCACTAGGCATGTATAGGCCTGCTTCTTGACTTCCACTGCCAGCTAGCACTGAAATTCTGTGGCTTACCTGTATGGCTACCAAACACACTGGCAGTGAAGGGGAGAAGAAAGACACCTGAAAAACCAAGCAAGTGGATTTCTCTGAGCCCTATACAAAATTACCTCTATCTTCACCATTGCTGAACACAGGAAAACATTTTCTCTAAATTATAACCATGGTTTTGTTTCAAGGCATAAGGATAAAAACCCAGCTGGTTAGCAAATGCTAAATAGCAGCAGCTTCACCCTGAGGATCTGGAAGTTTGAAACATGAATGATGAGCCATTTCCATACCAAACTCTTCCACTAAATGAAGGCCAGCAGAATAATATCAGCACCCTAGCAATTCCTGTTCCCTGCCCCCATTTGCCGACCCCATAACTTCCAGAGCTCCAATGTGGCCCAAGACCTGAAGAATGTGCTGATGAGATGTTTAGAGAAGACACCAGGGTTCTGGACCTTTCCTTCAACATGGTAAGACAAAGTTAGGGAAGGTTCTCCAGCAGAAGGGCTGCTCAACTTTGCTCAGGAAACCTAATCGATGCAGCTGAATGTGGCTTCCCAGCTGAACTCCTAAAGCTTTCATATTGAGGAAAGGGGAAACATCAGCTAAGTGCTGTCTGCAGCTAGGAGTTGTTCATTCCCACCTCTTGTCTTCTTCCATCTTACCTCAAGCAATCTCCATACAATAAAAACAGGGGAAGCTGGAAGGGGAGCTGGCAGATATGCTGTATCCCACAGAGAAGCAGAATAGGAACATCTATGGAGCGAGGCAGAGTCTCCAGGGAGGCAGAGAGAATGGAGAGCTGATGTGGGCTGTCTAGTCTAATAAGGGATCACACCACGGGAGCATGTGCTGGCTTGACAGAAGCAAGTACAGCCACTTAACCTGGGTATGACTGCTGAAGTGGGAGCATTGCTTTGCTAGCCCCCAAAAAAGAGGAGCACGAAGGAAGAGCCATGGCATCATCACAGCTGCCTATCCTTCAGAAAGGTTCCAAGTCTGCCTGTACAGACTTCTCCCACCACCCACAGCATAAAAACTGAACAACTAAGGAAGTTTCTAGCTTGTGCTCTTTAGCAATACTACCAGTAGTAGTATGACAGCTACAAACACTAGTGCCACACTCACCAACTCTTGAATTAGACAGAGATGCTCTTTTACTTGCTGTGAGCTGATACGTGCTGCCTTCCACTCCTTTCCTCCTGCATGAGGGATATGAGGCGGGAAGTCCACCCCTTCAGAATGGGGTGCCAGTGGAAGAAGGAACTGAAGTCATCCCGCATGCCAGTGTAGCAAAAAAGCATGCTCTGATCTTCCTTTGCACCTATGGTCCACTCTTCTGTGATTCTGCTTTTATCTAGCAACTACCACATGCATGATACAGCTGCTGAGGGTGTCATGTTTATTATTTTGTTGAGAGAAGGCAGAAAAGTAGCAGAGATACAAGTGCAGATACAGCACTGTCCCACAGTGGCCTCTTCTGAAAAGGCTCTTCCCTTAGGGTAGCAAATGCTCGGGACAAGCAGGAGTGCTGAGATGTCTATTTGATCTTCTCTCCCCCATTCACCCTAGATTTTTCACTGCTTTATGTTCACAAAATGCTAAGGCAGCTAATCAGTGCTCTGTGACCCCTGTTAAATGGGCTATGGGAGAGAAAGGCAGCACTGGCAGGAGAAATCACACATACCTGTTACTTTGAACTGTACTGTCATTTTCCATCTCCTTACATGCAGGAGCTCCAAGCACCCTTCTGTTAGCCAGGGCTGCTCTATTTTCATCACCATCCCCAGGATCAGCAAAATGGGCCACAAGCGTGTTTGCCCTACCTCTGACACCTCAAGGTACAAGGAGACAACAAAGAGACATCTTGCGGCTTCTCCTGCGTGAGAAGGTGAAAGTAATACAGCATGAAGGCGCTGAGGAGCTCTTCTTCCATGTATGCCCTCGCTACCCTTATCTGCCTCTCTGTTGCTCCCCTTCTCCATGCCCACCACAATACCTAAAAGAAGTGAGCAAATGCCTCGCATCCATCTCCTCATCTCAAGAGACCAGCAGCCCACTTGGCCAAGCAAGCCACAGAAAGGAAGCAATTTCTGCAAAGATGTGAAATATTGGAGGAAAGACGGGTTGAATTTGCCAAATGTGGTGGATTATGCAGTTCTTGGAGGATGAGGAAGACACATATGGTTAACTAGATGCACATTGTGTGTGGGGGCCTGAATTTTTAGGTAGGAACAAGGGCTGCTTTTGTGGTTTTGTTCTGTGATTAAGGAAAGGAAAAGAATAAGAATACCAGCAGAAATAAAACCAGAGCAGCCAGAAACATCTCAGAAACCAGCTGAAGCTGCATGATACCGAATAAAGATAAAACCATGGTGGCAAATGGGACAAGAAAGGGGACATCTACACTGCCCATATTCAGAGAATGTCAATGGGATTAAAATGAACTTTCAAATGTGATGATGGTCGGTTGTTTTTCAATGCTAACTTCACATTCAGCGAGTGTCTGCACAGATTCCAGGAAGTGAAGATTTGTGCTCTCAATTCATGCAGAATTTTGGGGTAGTGGTATAGGCAGAAGTAGGAACTCACTTGCCCACTACTGAAGCTGCAATTGGAGTGAGATACGATAATAATTCCACTAGAAGGTACAGACACATTGCTGCAGTGAGCAAATAACATTGCTGTATGTATTTGTGAAAACATGAGGTGAGGTAACAGGAAATGAATAGAAATATACCCTGAAAGAAGAGAATGGAAAGATTATTTGAGATAGCTTAAAATTTTGTCTTTTTCCTTAATTGCAGTGGGATGAATACAATTAAGTGTGATTATGCTATTCTCCATGGGCATTCTTTGCTTTGACTCAAGGTGACCATGTTCACAGCAAATGTGTATTTAAACATATCTGCCCAACTTTGCCAGTATACTAACCCTACAGATATTCTCTGCTTCACATTTATTCAAACTCATTTTTAAGATGCTACCCTGAAACTGTTAGTGAAGGAGTGTAATTACAAATCAGCTGCCTTCAGTGTGATGTACAATGCATGAGAGCAACAAGGGGGGGTTTAAACACCAAGAGGAAACCAGCTCTGTAATCAGCCGTACGTATGTGCTTCCCTCTACCACCATTTTGAAGCACGTACCACAGCTCTAACATGGAAGACAGCAGATGATACTGCAGCTACTTGTTCGCTTTTTGCCAAAAGACAGAGGATTCAGTTCCTTGAGATATGGCCGGAATTGTAAAATACTGTGCATCTAGAAAGGTATAGAAACCTAGAGAAAACTCCTGGGAAGACGCTCTGTGACTTTGTGATAACCTGCCTATCTGCAGGGAAAGATTTGAATGTCCATCAAGCAGTAAGTGATTCCCGCTTCTTTACTAGGGGTTGCACTGGTCAGTCCACTGGTCACTGGTTCCACTGGTCAGTTGTAGAGAAGACAAGCTGCATATTCCCAGTTGTGTCCACTGCTCCTTTCCCACTTCGAGGAATCAATTTGTTGAATTGAGGGAGACCAAGGAAGTGGCAATATCAGCTACCAAAGCTTTACCCAGAAAGGGTGGCAAAGCTGGTACAAACAAACAGGGCGGTACCAGTGCTGATGCCATCACACATTATGTCTGAGGTGGAAACGACCAAGGAAAGAAGTTATCTCATCCTAAACACTTAAAGAAATTAACCATAGAACTGAAAATGTCCTCTATCATGCCTGAAGAGATTTTTGACTTTAAGATGGTATGTGCTATTGGGGAAGGATACCAAGGATACTGCAAATTGTAAACCACCTCTTGCTCTGTGATGCCATTGATCTTGACTGAGGAAAGGCTGGTGAAAATAGCTTTCATTAAGCAGCGAGTTCCCTGGCATGTTAGTGAATAGGGCTGGAGGGCGGAGGAAAGTCAGAGCCCAATGCTTCCCTATCCAATGAGCTCTATTGGTGCAGCCACACTGGAAACATTCCTTTTTCCCCAGACCAAGTGGTAAGAACCTCCTGAGCCCATAAGAGACCCTAAATCCAGAGTTTCTTGTCAGGCTCAAAGTCAGAAAATAAGTGACAGATGCCACTGGCACAGACAAAATGGCGGGGGGCAGAAGAGAGATATCCTGCGACTAAGACAACCCCAGGGTGTGTACTGAAGGCTCTGGAGTGTACGCTGGTACTGACAGATAGGAAGATATTGTTGACAAGATACCATGATGATCAGTACTTAAGGTGGTGGTACTGTTACAGAAGATAGAAACAGACGAAGGAAGAATGCACCAAGCTGCAGGGTACAGCTGGTCCCCTGGTAAAACTTTATCACCAAGAGAAGATTAAGCCAAGATTGATGCCAAACTGACGACTTTACAGGCACATCAGCAGGCTTGATGACACTGACAGACTTAATGTCAGTAAGTTATGTCACTGTCTGGATACAACGGAAAAGCAAAGAACCCAGGTTCTCCTCAGAGCACACGTTTACAAGGCAATAAATCCAAGACACAGCAGTTGCCAGGGTCAGTACTAGAGCTGAAGGAGCAATTCATGGTTCAACAAAACCATCTGAACAGGACATTTCTGAGCACAAGTTAACAAAGGCAGGAACCTTTCACTCCCCAAAAGACAGAAGGCTAGATTTTTGTCAGCCTTGTAAAGGAGGTCAGACAAATGCAGGAGTGTCCCCAGGCAGGGTGAAAGGATAATCCTGAAAGGCCCTGATCAGCAGGTGAAACTCCTACAGTCCCTGCATGGATGGATGGATGCTTCCCAACACCCATCAGGAATTCGAAGTGCCGCATTCTTCTCTGCCCAGTTCTTCCTCAAGGTTTATCAGATAAAGGAGGATAGGAATCACTTATGGTGGGGAGGCGGCTGGGCATTGCTTCTATGTCAAGTACCTTTGGCTTTGAATAACAAAAGGCAATCTCCTAAAGGATCAAAAAGGAAAACAAAAAGGACCAGTGATGGAAACTATTTATTAACCAGAGAACTAGTTACAAGTAGTTAGATACAATACAAAGGTACAGAGAAGGATCAGGGTGCTCAAGAGGGAAACAAGTACCTTGGGGGAAGCCAACTCTGTCAATCATTGTGTGGGGGTTGGGATTTGAGCAACAGTGGTGAGGGGGGAGAGGCCAGGGAAGAAGCAGGCTGCTGGCTACTGCTTTGAAGGGTTCTGCTAGGCGAAGCTTTGGTTAGTGCATGCTAGATGTACAGTCAGGCCAAGCTGATCTGACCTGCAAAAGATGTGCAGTCATTAAGTGAGAGACTCTGAAGGCCACACGGACACAATGAAGTGTGAGAACTGCTGCTGCATGCTTTGCTTTTTCCACACACCACCTCACTTCGATTTTTAAGGAGTTTTTCTCCTTCCTTGTTTTGTGTCTTGGCAACCACCAACCCAGTTGTATGCCCAACAAGAAGCCACTCAGCTTGTGACAAAATAATGATCAACTAATAACAGCCTTCATCTCAGGAGCAATGAACACAGCCTTCTGGACAGTCCAGAATAAAGGACTGCATCTAGAGCCCAACTTAGACCTTGTGAACTGACCTGGTAAGACAGTAAGGGCTTTGATTCTTCTGTGATGGCATTTGTCTTCTCCCATCATCACCTTTACCTTCATCTGCATCTAACAATGCTTCAACCTGTGCTTTCATTCACACACTTCTTTCTTTCTTTCCATTACTGTTACTTGATGGTGGTGCTCTTTCTGAAGAGCAGATCAACCTTTGGGAGTTGGAGAGGATAAACTTACAAAAGACCTAAATATATCCTATATGCTGCAAGAGCAAATAGGGATGAGGCTCCCTGTGTCCCCCACTTCAGACCGGAAAACGATCATTACTTACTATTCATTCCTGGATCCTTGAAGAACAAATGAGGCCAGCTCAATGCTGCATTGTTCATTCCTAGTGCCTATCAACAGAACGCATGCTCCTAATTCATAGCCATAAGGAAACACAACAGTATTGCTGCACCATAAGCTCTTCAAATTGTTCAGGGGCTGTAGAGGACCTTAGGGTATTATAGAGATGTTGAGCACTGTGGAAAATAAGCTAGAGTTATCGTCTTGATGATGATGGAGAAATAGGACACATGTGTGCATTACGGCACAAATCCACATGAAACAAGCTCTTATGTGCTTTGCTGCTCATAAAAAAATACCCTTAATATGGGAGAGACGAGTCCCTTCTGAGGCAGAAAATACCTAGTGTGGGGTTGCCTTGAAGCAAAAAAGCTCAGCAAATTTATTAGTTCAAACCAGCCCTACATATTACAAGTTTCTGGAGACAATGGATAAACCCAGGTTTTAACAGATAAATAAATGGGTCCTAAAGAAGTCTCTTTTGGAATTTGTTTCAGAACAGTCTTTGCTCTTTCTCTCTTTCCCATTTCTTTTTACAGCCAGTTTCTCTAAAGCCACTACGTTGGCTCAGCCAAAAAGAAACTTAGGAAAAGATGGAAGATAAAATGAGGGAAAAATTGAAAAATACGGGTGACTTAGAAGAGACTGATGTGATAGTTTGATGTGATGCACCAAACTATTGAGGTGGCTTAGCAGCTAGCCAGCAGCTGCCCCAGCTCTTCTCAAGTTCACTGGGGCTAAAAGGCTCAGTAAAAGAATTCCTGAGCTTCTCCAATATTCACCTTTGGACTACACATCAATTTCTGAACCTGGCTGAGGTACTGGGACATGGGTGAAAAATCCTGCACTGGTGATTTGGAGCATCACTATCTTGAAATGCAAGTCTCAAAAGTAAGGGCAAAGGTTTCTTCTGGAGAGCTTACATATCATGTCCCTTTTCACTCATTCTTCCTTCTTCGGAGATTTTTCACTTGTCTTCTATATTTTTCTTCACCATTGCTTTCTTCCTCCTCTCAGAGCTAGTTGGTTTGCTACATCAATACTTAAAAATACAGCTGTCCATTCCATATTTCAAACTCTGACAGCGGCATGATGACATCATTGTAGTCTCCAAGACCTTTCAATGACTGTTCTCTTTTCATCTTTTTAAGTTTAGTCACCTATTCTGCCCTGTCAATGTTTTGCATAAGTCTCCCTCCCCTGCTATCTAATCTATTTTTCTCTCATCGGTCTGCCCTGACAATAACAGCACAGCTTTCCACTCTTTTTCTTCCACCATTTTCATTCCTCATTCTTTACCACACTTATGGAATATCTCTTCCAGAATGCTGTACCAACTTATCTTCAAATTCCTCTCTAAATATTAATTTTATCCATCTGAGATTTAGATATTTACTTAGCTTTATTTCCTCTTGAACTCTAATTTTATTCCACTGCGCTTCTCATTAATCTCTGAATGACTGTTATTTTACTGCTGTCATCTCATTCTTTCTTTCCCAACACCTAACCAGCTGCCTCATTTTCACTTTCTACCCTTTAAAAGGCTCACCTTTCACGGCTTGGCTATTATGATAATAAATATTACTATTAGTTTCAAGATGAGCAATGTAGCCACTTCATCTCCCTTGCCCCCTCGTGGTATCTCCTGTGCCGATAATACTGGGTTGATTCCAGAGGCCATCCACCAATCTCTGTGATGTATGCAAGGCAGCATTTGTTAAAAGTCAGACTAAATAATGCTGACCTTGTTCACACTCACTTGGCTTTCATGAATATGATTCTATGTTAAGAGAGGACCTCTGTGGCTGAGCCATCAAAATGGTTGTTATAATCAAGGTCAGTGGCACAACCATAAGAACCGCCTGGTTAAAACTCTTTCTGAATGGTGGTGGTCCCCATGTCTGCTGTAACTGAGCTTAGGCTGGCTGCCACAGACGTTATGGCATGGACAGAAGTGTTTAATTCATTCAGATCGTCTTAACACCTCAGCCTAACTATTCCCACAGGCTGGTTCGGCAGAGTATCTGCGAGACTGAAAACGTGGCTCTGGTTTGCCAGCTATCCCAGATGACCTGCCTCTTTATCCCTTAGACCTGACCAACATCCAGTGATTCTTCAAGGACACAGCTCACATAGTCACATGCAGAAGGACAATTTCAAGATTTTATTGAGGTTGCTTCTACCAAAACATGTGACCTAGGGTAACCCACAAAGTAGCTTGTAAAGGCACACTCCAACAACAGAATAAAGGATGAGGATGGACAGAACCGAAAGAGCAGAAGGAAGAAGCAGAATACTCGGAGCTATTAAGCAGAGTGCTCAGGAACAGGCACACTGACCTGATGGGTTGGAAGATTCCAGATTATCCCATGTCTCTTTCTGATGGAAGTTCATGTAAGTGATTACAGAACAAGCATTAGGAAATAAGCAGAGGAAAGGTAGTATTCTTGACCAGCAATGTAATAAGTAGAGAATATAACTCTTCAAATGGCATATTGGGAGTATTTCCCAGTGTCACCACTAAGGAATCAAAAGAAATACTTAAGACCATTGCAGGGGAGGTGAGTCAAGGAACACATTTTTAACCATATTAGCACGAATCCAGAGCAAACTACAAGCCAAAGACTCCACAGTTAGTTTACAAATCCAGAAAGAGCTTAGGGTGGGTGCAAAACAGATGAGCTGCTTGGGAAGGAGAAATGCCAATGCACTAAGGGAAGAAATAACAAGAAAAGAAATCATTGATGTTCCTAAGGAAGCTAATGCCACCCGTGGTGCCACAGAAGTCAATTAGATAGTTTTCAGCTGTTCTGATGGACTGATCTCCTGGGGTATAAAAAAAAGAATCCAAAAAGAACCTCATGAGACATAGGCAAGAGCAGAGATACCAATTTTGTTCCTCCTCTCTTTCTTCCCGTGTTGAAAATATAAAAGAGAAAACACGTTTTAAGAAAAAGCAATTAAAATGTTTTTCAAGAAGCAGCAGCAGCATAAAAAACCTCTCCCAGTGAGAAAAATGATAAAGTCATCGCAACTTTGTAAGCAGTCTCATTAGAAAAATAGCAAAAAAAATGCAGTAACAAAGCAGTGAATAATGAGTTTCACCCAAAGAAATGCCGAACAGCGGAAGCTTTTCTGGATTATTTTAGTTGAGTGTACACATCCATGTCACACCATCACTTCTTACTTAAAAACAGCTGCAGAAGGCTCCTGCTGTGGCTACTGCTGTTAGCTGAAGCTCTGATCTTCCTGTCTTGATACAAGTCATCAAGTCGCATTTCCTGATGGAATTAAAGCAGCAGCCTCTAGGGACCATGCAGCTGCCCAATTTATATCAGAGAGAATCTGAAGCAAGCACTGGTACTTTTCAAAGGCCTTACATTTTATTAATTTAATTTTTTAAAACACAAATTCTATCGTTTTCTCACTCCGCATTTTCCAGGCATTTGCATTTTGAAACAGTTAAAAGAAAATATAAGGCATTTCAAGGTCTGTGCACAAAAGCTACAGGTAAGAAAAACCTGTGGGTAAACTCACTGTCATCAAATCAAACTACATCTATAGCATAAAACTGAGCTGAGGGATCAAGCAAAAAGCTTTAAGAATATTAGCTGTTGCATCATTAGTAGTTAGACAGTACAGATGGCATACAAACACTACGAAAGGTGTTCATAAAACAACAAAAGGTGCAGGTGATGGCACGGAACTTTGAGTAAGAGCAAAAAGAGGAGAGCAAGAAGGAAACTGTCCTGGCCAAGTGTTCAAACCATGGGGTGACAAACAAGGACAGCTCTGGGGTCATTGCTAGAAATGCAGACTACCATCTTTTTTTGTTCAGTACTTCTATGATGCTTAACACAGCAAGAAGCAGCTTGATGAAACGTGTTCCTAACAACTATGAAGTTATAATACATAAGAATTTACAGAAGATCATGTGGCATCCCATTAAGAAATCTCTGCAGATAAACTCAGATATCCATAACTCAAAGAAAGTCTTAAGTTACCAGATATCCAACACTACTTATCAAGGGGGTAAAGAGCAGCCTCTCCCTGGTAAGTGACTCTTTTCTGAAAATTCTGCCAAAAAAAGTATCAAAATCAAGGCAATGTTGCTGTATTTCAAAATCAGGAATCACAGAATCCTACAATTAATCTCTTTTCTCCCCTGGAGAATAAAAAGCAAATCAAACTAGAGTATGTTAAATTGTGTATTATCAGGGGTTTCGACTAGATTCCATTTCCAAAATTACTTGAGAGCACATTATAATTAACAAAGGTATGTGACAGTTTTATACCCCTCTACGATGCATGATTAAAGCCAGGCAGCCCAGCTCTGCTGCAAGTTCTGCACGCAGTCAAAACAGATGTGACAAGAACTACAAACCGCTCCCAGACACACTGCAAGAATGCATAGGCAGGTACCATTTTGGCCATCAAAAGGTAAGAAGCAACATAAAACTAACTGAACCTTAAAGACCCTTATAGAGGTAGACAAATGATGTTTTATATGAGGTTATATGAAGCATCTTGTCCTTCAGCTGCACTGCTCCAGACCAAAAATAAGGATGAGAATAAGGTCCTACCTTCCCCTCTCAGGGAGCAAAGTTTACAGCCCAGAGATCAGCAGCTCACAGCCTTGGCACCAAAATGCAGAGCTTATAAGAAACCAACCACTGCTGTAATTAGAGCCACTGGTGATGGAACTGTGAAACTGCTGCTTTTTCCCTCATGAGACTGCTTACAACAGAAAAATATGGAGTCCTGGTCTATTGTGAAAAGCCAAATCTAAACTCCAGCAAAATTCTGCCTCTTACATTTGTCTGTCTTTGTCCACTGAGCACTCACAAGAAGTGGCTCCAGGCAGTTTTGCTGCTATATTCCTTTGGCCATTTCCCATCACTCTGCCCCTGTTATGCTCTTTTCTCCATCTCCTCTGCAGAAATGACATTTATCTCCATTCCTTGCTTACAAGATAGTCCCCTTCCACAGAAGGCTCTGTAGAAAGAGCTAATTTCTCCTTCATGCACCTCATGCTTTTCCTAGCATGACCATTTGGGTGAGGTGCAGGTTCTCATAACTTCACTATAGAACTTTGCACTCCTCTGTTTCCCACAGCACTTCTTGCACATGGGCAGACACGCAGCAAGAGCTACACAGGTACCTATCTATGCTGCACGAGCACCTTGACTACGCAGCACAAAACAACGGTGGAGTTACCAGATCTTCCTTCTGCATCCTGGAGTTAACCAAACTTGTATTTACTCAGATACCAACTGAGACCTGTATGCAGTGCTGAGGAGCTGCACATCGCTAAGCTGTCAGTTGCATCCTCTAAGCATGTGAGTGTATGTACACGTGAACATTTGTAACCCTACCTGGGCAGACAGACAACTTTGCCAGAGCCCCACAACTCACCCATGATTGATCCCTGAACTTTGTCAGTTAAAACAACTGCGAAAGGGTAGGCAAGTACAGTGCAATTACTGAGTGGATATTCTTAGATCTTTAGGAAAAGGTGACAATGTGGAATTCAAGAAATTTATCAAAGACAAGTCTTCCATTCCTTCTGTAAGGGTAAGCTGGTTAAGGCAGGCAAAACACTGAAGCCACTCCTTTCTGATGCTTCTGAGGAAATCAACTTGCTGCATGTTTATAAGCAAGATTATATTGGTCTGTGGCTATTTTGATGAAGGAACTATACACTGCTGCAGTCCTTTCACAGTGAAGCCTCTCAGCAGTTTCATTCAGAGATAGCAAATGAAGTGCAGCTGGCCTGGTTGAGGTCCATATAACCACTTATGCTGACTGTCAACTCAGCAATACAACAGAACTTAACAAAGTGGCAGATTTATATTTAAAAACCCACTATATCAATTTTGTTTGGCACAATTAATTAGAACTAGAGCTTTCATTGCAAGCAGCTACACTTATGCCTGTGCACCAGCCTCAGCCTCTGCACAACAAGAGAATCTTAAGGAGCAGAACTGCTTAACATCTCTTCAAAGTAACTTCAAGTGCTGCCAAGCTGTCTTTGTCTTCATGATTATGTTTTGCTATTAACATGAGGCACAGAAGAACAAACAGAACACACCGCAACAAGCCTTCATTATTGCTGGAAGCATATTTCCCTGTGTGAGTGGCAATCCTCTTAACGAACGACATTCTATAGATGTCTCTGCTTGGGAGGCTACTTTGCTGGACACAGACATTGAGAGAATGTGTTGTATCACTTTCAAAAGTCCTGCACCTGAACTGATTCCAATAGTCCTCTTACTTCTAAGGCAGCAATTACAATTGCCCCTCTGTAGAGGAATGGGATCTTCCATGGCAGTGAGGTGGCTGCAGAGCAGCAAGTTTTATTCCATGCAGTACATAGAGAAATGTTGGAAACATATGTGATGATTTAAAGACTTAGTGTGATAACTAATTTGGCCAGAGTGCAGAGCATAACAGCAGATGTGAATGTTCACTGTATGTGTTAATGTTACATGTGCTAGCAGAGCATCAAACACATTTGTGTGGGATCTGAACAAAGAAGTTTGCTTAACAACAGCCCTGTAAAATTAAAAACCTGCAACTCAACCCAAGAGCTGGAATTCCATTCCACTCGAGGAAGCATCTGGCCTGATTGCTGGTGGCTGCCGATCACTGCCATGTCATCACTCTAAAGCTGTGAAACATCCCCGCAACCGTGTTAATTAGCTCCCCTTGTGAAGCGCTTAAGCCATAGAGCGAGGTTACTCACGTGATATCTCTGCGCTGATAGCAACCTTGAAGAAGGCAGGCAATCAGGTCGCTGATAAACTCCACATCATCCCTGTGAAGAGCAGCTTCCAGTTCCTAATTAGCAGAAAAGAGGGGGAAAAAACCATAAACTCCAACTATCAAACTAATTCTTCAAAATTTACTGCTCCCCAACCAGATCCAAAAGACAAATAGGCCTCAAGTACACCTTCCCCCATCACTACAAGTACTGCTGCTACTACTGCCTCTTCATTGCAAGAGTATATGGGAAGACCTTGAAGGAGGCTTTTACTGAAAGTCACTCTTCTGTCAGAAGACTAATGGTTTTGTCTGGCAACAGAAACATAGGGTTTAGTGAGGTTGAGCAACTACAGCCTAATAAGAATGCTATGATTTCTCCCATATTCAGCTGATGGGCAGGAATCAACAGTTTAATTTCCCCACTTTGCTTTCCACAAGGTTTGTGAGTTCATTTAAAAGATGTGCTCAAAATGTGTGGCCCTAAAAGCCACTTATGCAGAGGAGTAGCTGTTTTCAGGTGGGTAGACAGAAATGTCTGAGCTAGGAAGCAAATACCTCCAGGAAAAGCAGGCATGCTGATTATTTAGCCTATTTTTCTTTGGGGTCTAGTTTGTTTGTTTTTACCCCTCTAGTAAGAGGAAAAGAAAGAATAGAGGGATGCCAGATCTTATGATCCAAAACCTCAACCCTTGATGGAAAGGTGGAGAGTATCATTGGTTATTTCAGTATGATGGAATTAATGACACAGGAACAGATCTACAAACACGGTAACTTCTGATACAGAGTTAGTACAAATTTCACACGTTTGTCAGAAATACTTGTCTTTCCGCTAGTGACGTCCAGCTGTGTTTTCAAAATACTGCTAGATTGACCACAGATTTATTTATATGCTAGAAAATTATTCACAGTAAGAAAAAATCCACTTCCTACAAGACTTGTGATCGGTAGTATACAGTGCTTAACAAGATGTAATATGGATAAACAACGTGGGCATAAGAAGCTATTCTTTTTGGGTTTCTGAGTAAATAATGGATTTAATACAAGTTCCCACTTGAATGTTGCTCAACAGACTGTTACACAAATAGCTAAGCTAATAGCTACAGAATAAAGGTTAATGGTCAGAGAATAAAGGATAAACATTTTGGCACGAAGCCAATAAAGAAGAGAAAGTGCTTTTTTATTAGATCGCATAACCACGGTAATAAAATTATTGATAACAGATTGTAGATTAAACACCGCTTGTAGTTTTTTATTGGAAATATATTAATGGCATCTTTTCATTATCAACACCACTATTTACCTCTTGCGCGACATCAAAAGTGCTTTGCAAGCAGAAGCCCGACACCTGCCCCACACAGAATGCATAAAACCCATCTAGATGTGGAAACTCAAGTCAAGGAGCAAAGACGGACAGCATCCTTGCGGCAGAATTAGGAAAAGTCCCAAGAATCTCCAGTCTGGTCTCCAGACCACTACCCTGCTTAATGACAAGTTCATACAAAAAGTACAGTTGCTGCTTGCTACCCCTTGGAGAGAGTGGTATTGTTGTATAAATAGTAACCACACAGTACAAATAGCAATTACCCAGTGAATTCACTAGGGAAGCATTAATATTTTGGTGGTGTTGACTTACTTAATTTGTAAATGACTTTAGTGGAGCTCTAATTCCTTGCAAAATAAACCCCAAGACGGGGGGGGGGGGNAGTATGTTACGTGGTGTCCTATCCCAGGTGTTGTTACAGCAAACCTGCAGCTTGTGAAAAATTACATGTCAGCTCCCAGAAGAAAGGGTTGGAGCGAAGTCTCCAGGATGTTCCCCCCACCCATTCAGCTTCTCCCTCGTCTGTGTACACTTGTGCACTAAAGCTGTCAGTCAGCAGCCTGCTTCTGCTAGGATGCGACAGCCTTTTGTATGAAGGAATATTTAAACTGCTTCCCATGAGCCTTTTCAGCCTGCTGTTTGACTAACACTCCTAGAGCGGTGGCCACAACCAGCTCAGATAGGGGCTATCTGTAACCATTGTCTCCCAGGTCTGGGAATGACCTTTACATGCTTGGAGCCAGAGAATCACCTCAGGAGCTGGAGGACATTCCTCAGGCACTGTGCAAGGTGCTAACTCCTGGGCAGACCCCACAGTCTTTCCCAAAACACCTGGCTGGGTAGTTTCCCCCATCTCTTGCTGCCTCCTCTCTACCGGACAGGTTCCTCCTCACCTTCATAGCAAGTGCAGCACTGATTTGGGGACCTGATCCAGCTGCAGATGGATCTCTTAGCTGCTGGCTAACAGGTGCACTGGGCACACAGGATGATGTGGCACTAGCTGCAGAGTCCCAGCACCACACTGGGATGCTTATACTGCACTATAAAGGTGTTGTCTATGATTTTTTTCTGTTGCCGACTGTGATAAGGCAAGAACAGTGAGAGGCACTTCAATTTTCCAGGTCCGTTGGCCCTGTTTAACCATATGTGACAACTTTCTATCCTACTGAATTCTTCACATTTCTACCCCACAAGATCTAAATGTTGGACTTCTCCCACATGCCCGGTGTGCTGTGGGAACATCAGGAACTATGAGCACATGATGCAAATGTTAACATCTCAGAACTTGAATCAAGAGTTAGGATTCCCACAGGTTTTCACCTAATGTTTAATCCCACATTCTACAGGAGATGGAACAAACCCCATTTTTTCTGGTCCTCCCTTCCAACAAGGGATGGCCAGCAAAGCAGCATGGTGCCCAAGTGGTGTGTCTGAGCAGATGTGGCTGCAGCAATGCTAGGGACTCCCAGGAAAAAGAGACCACCAAAACCATCCTGGTCCTCAGAGCAAACACTGTCTACCATCCCCATGCTCCTCCAGCCTGGTCAGGGCTTTCTCCCTGCCACCATCCCCCCCCATGCCTCCAACCCTTTTGTTTTTCCCCTTTTCTCTTTGAGCACTGAGCTGTGAGCACAGAAATCTGAACCTTGCCAAAACGCTTTGGGGACAGCACAGAAAGGAAACAGAAGAGGCAGCAAATCAGCAGAGGAAGCGGGGAGGGGGCCGGGGGGGACGACAGAACCGGACACATCTCCTCCTCCTTTAGCTGGAGAGAGCAACAGACAGGAGAAAAGCAGGATTCTCCCCCTCTCCAGCTGGCGTCACACCTCATTAGAGAAAAGCCTGTTTAACATCTTTCCCTGCCCCCAGCCCAGGACTAAATCCCCCGAGTCAGGCGAGGGCTGTCGGGAAGAAGCGGACGCTGGAGCAAGTGTGACCCCCTGGCTTGGGATGAGAGCTGGCCCGGAGCAGAGTTAGCTGGAGAGGGCAAGAGGGCATCAACCCATACCTCCCCACTCCCTGGGAAAATAGATGGCAAGGGTGGGCTGGGAGCGAAGGTCCTGCTGCCCCACGCCTGCTTCCCTCACGCCAGGCACTCTGGCAGGACTGGTGTGCTGCTGGGAAAGGGCTGAGTGCAGAACAATCCTTGCTCTGCTAAAGCTGCTCTGAGTGTGTCTTAAGTCCTAGTATCACCTGTGTTTTGTTGCAATTGCTAGTTTGGGTTGCTCTTGACAGTAGACAAGTGCTGCGGCCCCTGGACACATGGTCACCCAAGTACACTCCTCCTCAATATTTGCACAGATTTTTTTTGAGGAAAGAAAGTCAACTTCCTGGGTGAAAGTAAATGAATGAGTCCACAACTGTGACAACAGTGACACCACTGTCACCAAAAGCAGCACAAAGGTGCAAGTGAGGCTGCTGTATACGCTGGCTTTCTGAACTATGGAAAACACAGTCAGACCCCAGCTCCTGGCAAGCTGGCCACTTGTGTCACAAAGTTTGGGGCCCTTGTTTCCATAGTTGGCCTCCTCCAAAACTGCAGGGTAAGCCAGCATGTACAAGAGCCTGGTGTGAAGGGAATGGGTGCTGAGGTACAGGACTATAGTTTCAAGGCTTCCTCCGTGCTGGAGCTGAATCATCTATAACTGAATCTGATGGACATAAACAGTTTAAGCACAGCTAAGCCATGTCCAAGTTAGCCACCAGTTTAAAAATTCCAATCCCTTCAGATCTATTTCCATACTGCTGCTATCAGCTTTCCATTGCAGTGCTCCAAGTGACTGAATGGCTTTTGCAGAGGCTTTAAGGAGATCACCAAAAGCTACCAGTGGGCTGCGCTGAACCAGCTCCCAGCCACTTGCTGAAATTTCAGAGCCATCATTGAATTGAGTCAGAACCTTCTTTTCCCCTCACAGATAATTAATGACAACAAGTAGACGGGTAAGAATCTGGCAACTCTGACAACTACAAGCTAGTTACTCTGCCAACTTTTACCATTCAGCTTGTTGGCCTTTCCATGTGCTCAGCCTGAAAACACCATGCTCCTACCCAGCACAGAGTGCTCTCTGCAGCCCACTGCCATGATCTCTCTGCTTGTGACTGCTGCCATCATATGGAAATAGTTTTCAAAATATGAAAACTACTGTGTGCCCTGCTCTGCATGGCAAGTCAGGAGGACTTTGCAGGGAGTTAAAGAGTATTCCTAAGGGCCAAGGATACCCCAGAAATTCAAACAGCAGTGAGTTTTGATGGCTGCCATAAAGTCAGAAAGAGGTTATAGCTCCTGTTTCTGATGGAATCTCTCAGACACGTTATCTTAATTTTAAGCAGCTAGTTGGAGATAGCACCTGATATCCAAGTCTATACAGCTGAACGTGTTAGTTGCCAGCTTCACCAATCTTGAAGGAGCCTGAACACTGCCCTCTCTCTGCCTTGGTCTCTGAGGGCAACGAGACCATGGGGAGCCAAGACAGCCTTCTACAGTAGCTTATGGGATTTAAGGCGAAGAAGTTTAGTGTCACTTGGCACTGCAGAGGTCACGGCTCTTCTCTGAGCCACTTCATTGATGTGTGTGAGTGTAAGGGATGAAGAGCAAGCAGCTGAAGGAGCAGGGAAAACTACTCTGTTGGAAGGGGACTCTCATTTGGGAGCGGTGAAAAGCAAGAGCGCAAAGGCATTGCACTTTTCCCTGTTTCTTCAGGTTCCCCTCCTTAATGTCGTTCAGTGCCTTCTGAGATTGCTTGTTCCCTCAACTTTCTGTAAGCGGACTTTAAAGGCTATTTCCAGCACGTTGTAAATAGGGGCATAATGTTACTCCAGGGCTAAGCAGAGGTGTGAGATGACAACTCTGTACACGGGAGATGGTTATAAACAGAAAGCCATGGAGAATTTGCCATATTGCCTCCACATTACGGCTGTTTGCAAAGAACAAATCCCACGTACTCCCTGCTGGTACCAGCAGTGCAATGGGTAGCTTCAGACAGCATCTCCTCCTGCGGCTCCATTCAGCTACGGAAGGGGATGTGCAAATACTGAATTCCGCTCAGTTCAGCCCAAGTAAGTTTGAAAATGCAAAATCTCTCCGATATCATGGAGATTTTTTTCAGATTGGAATTTTCTAGGCTTAATTTAAAACCACATTCTGGTTCCATCCCCTTTTAGCCTCTCTACCGTGAGGCTTGAAAATTTGAGACCACAATGCTATCTGCGTACTACCTATCCCACTCACCAGAACAGTTGTGCCTTCGTGTTCTCCATCCACTTTAACTTGCTGCCTGATTTTTCCTTTGGGACAGGGACCCTTCCCCTGTTTGCACAGTATACTGCCGCTTGCACTCCAACTGGAATTTTTCACTGCTGTGTAATACAAACAAATACATGCAGCTCATGCTGGGTGGCTAAACTGTACTGAAAAGAGATTTCAGACCAATCAATCCAGACTCCCTTGTGCCCCATAGCAGTGTACCAGTGCTAATAAAGCTTCCCTCTCTTCCTAGCTCATCTGGCCTGCAGTGTAAACACTTTGGGACAAGAACTACGTTCATTATTATTTTTACGCATTGTCAGCACTTAAAAGATGTAAAACTGCTACTTGTTCTATTTCTTCCTCATGCAAAGTACCTTCTCAGATGGACGCGGTGCATCTGAAGCTCTGAAGTAACAAGCAATTAGCTTCTGATTAATAGTTAGACATTAGCATTTTATGCCTCTAGAGCAGCTTCGGTCCTAGAGCATCAAAGCATTTAAAGAGCACTCAGTACAGCTTTGCAGCAGCACCCGTGAAGGAAGTGGAGGCACATTCCAGCATGAAGAGCAATTTTACAGATGGAGAAACTAACACAAGCCCCAGCATCCTTACCAGGGGCAAGGCTAAGAGAGAGAGGAGCCATGAGGCTTGCCACCTGATGCCACCATTAATCATATTTCTTTTTCAGCAGTTTCATTAGCATTTGGAGCTCGTGCTATTTCACCTCTAACAGATCATTTCTCTCTTTCAAAATAATCCCCTCTTCCTTCAGAGCAGATAATCTACACCATTTACCATAAGCCAGTTATCCTGGTTGAGGGGCAAGCATCACACCGGGCACTGAGCTGGCTTTACATGGGAGACAGACAGAAATTTCAGGCTCAGCAGAAATTATGGTCTCCAGCCTGTGCTTTGCTGTCCTCTTGCAGGCCCCATGGAAGACTTCCAAGAGGCCTGCAAAGGACAATTAAGAAAAGCAAGCTTAACACTAGTCCGCTCCAATTTCTAATCAGGGGTCCATGCCTTTACAGGAAAAGTACTGGGTTTTTTTTAAGGGTGCAACCCCAAACCCAAGCACCCCCACAAATGGCAACTTCTATTACCCAAGCCACAAGTTCAACTCCTCTAGCTGAAAACCACCTCCAAACCCAACAACACTATGAGAAGAAATTCTGCTTGAATTGCATCCTGTTTGCCTTGCCTCACAAAGATACTGTTTATTAGAACCTAGAAATTCTCTCACCAGTGGCCATGCTTGTATGGAACACTAAATGAATCCCAGTTGTTACACTGCTTGTATGTGACGCTGGTTTAACCTGTTGGGTTTTCTGGCTGGGAAAACAGAGTGGCCCCATCTCTAGCTATCTGCTCACTGTTTTCTTCAGCCTGAAGCAAATGCATAAATCCCATATAGTTCCTATCTTGTCATGCTCTCACAGTCCCATACCAGTAGCACTTTGCTGGTAAAAATGAACCAAACCAAGCCCAAACACCCTCCCTCCACAAATGCCAGATTTAGCATTCCCATTTATGAGTTAAGTACTAACAGCAGCTAAAGACTAACACTTTTAGCAACTGTTTTAAACAGCACCTTGAGTGCACACAGTCACAGTAGTGTGGAACAGCATCAGCACTCTACTTGTTCTTGGTGGTGTTTCTGGAAACAGCATCACCAGGTTAGTGAGGTTCCCTATCCAGACAATTCAGCTGCACGATAAATAAAGAACAGCTGATCCTGCCGTGTCACCATCTCCTGCAGTAAGAGGCTTCCTGGGTACCTAGTGGGGGTTCTGCTAAGCTTTTAAGCCCATTGGCAACGTGGGGAACAGACTGTAGCTCCAAAGCCAAGAGGCTCGAAGTAATAATCCGATTTCAAAGCTCCTCCTCCTCTCCAGCCAAAGGCAGCAAGGGAGGATGAGATCAGACTGTAGATACTCTTCATTTTAGGTCTGGCCATTGGCTCATCTGCTCAGCATGAGCACAGGAAGCAAAAGGATGAGCACCAAAATCTGGAATGGATCACTTGGGTGAAGTTTCTGTGAAGAATTCAAGACTCACTGGGAAAAGAATTTTTTAAGGAGATTTTCACTGCGCTCAATATAGCCAGACCTACCCTACACTTTTCTAGTTCACTCACTGGCCAAAACTCCTGTGTGCTTTGCTCCTTGCCATCATGCTCTGCTGGTGCAACATGGCATGCAAGCTGTGTGGCTGGTTTGCATCCACACCACCAAACTTCTGTAACAGCAACAAAAGGTGTTTAGGTGTTTTGGCATTTATATTGCTCCCCCCTCCCTCCAGGATGTTACTAACCACCAGTTGATAAGCCAGCCATGAAATAACTATCCTCATGGATGTGGGAATAAACAGAAAGCCCAGATATTCCCTTAAGAATTCAGGTGATTCCCTTACATCCCCCTTCTTCCCCTCAAATAAAAACAGCGACCTGGCTTTTGAATGGGGAAATAAAGGTCCCTGCTCACCCTTGTTTGAAAAAGCAGGATGTAACAGTAAAATACATTAAGATAAAAAAAGGCTGTAAAGCCTTGCTTTTCCCCTTTAATCTGATCTCCCAGGCCAGCCATTCTTCTGCCTCCCCTTTGGATGCTGCACAGAACACAGCCCACAGTGTACCCATCACAAACAAATCCTGGCTGATGGCTCAGCAGAGATTGGCCTGAAAGTGCTGTGGGCCCTAAGAACTCTTCCTCCTTGCTCCAAATCAGACAAAAGAAAAGCCACTGTGAGAGCCTGCAACCACACACCACACAGGTACCCCATGGGGTTCCACCACTGTGTGTGGCCAAGATGAAAGGTAGCTGAAGATTCTGCAAAGTATAAAGTAGGTGCATGTGAGTATCAATCCTGCCAGCCTGCAACCTGTGTGTGTGAACTACCTGGCTGCAACAGCTTTACTAAAAACCACACATTTATTCTAGGGAATAGCAGTTTGTGGAACCGCAAGTGATAGACAGACTTCTTTTATACTCTTAGATAACTGTCTGCATTACTCTGGATAGATGAAAGAATCACCTTGCTTATCTGTCAAGCTCTCTGAGCTTATTCCAAGCTTACTTTGTCCTGACATAATCCAATACAAAAATTGATGGTTTTAATACATTTTTAAAATTCATACACTAACAAGCACAGATTCACCCCAATGAGAGATGCATGCTCTAAGGGATACGCTTGTCATAGGAAACAGTGTTTCCAGCCTGTGGAATATTGCAGTGTGAGTTTCAGTACCTTACACATCCCTGCCTTCATAACACAAGTCACTGCAGGGTCCTGTATCAAAATAAATACAGGTTCCCTCTTTCATTGCTCACACTCTACCTTCATCTCTGCAAAAAAAATAAATAAAAAAAAATAGCTGTACTTCACTGGCAACATAGAAAAGTCCTCCAGAGCTTTTACAGATGGGTTGAGGCTCAGAGCTTCTGCCCCCAGGGACTGCACTCTAGCAGTTTCCCCAGTCAAAATCCACCTTTCCATGCTGTCGTATTGAACACACAGACCTGCACTGCTCCACTGAGCTATCATCTGCCATGGAATGATAGTAAAAACCCAAACAGGGTCCAATAGTGTCTGAAGCAAGTGCTCTTGGGAGATGCACTGGGACCTCCACAGGAATTCCAGTTCTCTTCCATGCAGCTGGGGAAAAGAAGGAAGAAGGATCTGCTCTAAACAGAACCCCAATACAAAAGTAGCCAGTCACAAGGTTTTTACGCTGAATAAAGTGTAAAATCTCAGGACCTGCTTCTTGTGATGCACTAAGAGTTACCTGACATTTGCACAAGTGTCACTGCTGCAACTGTCCTGAGGACCCTTGGTGATAGGTGGCGGTGAACCACCACCTCCACCAGTGATCTGGAAGGAGCTCAGTTCACATGTGTTTGCCAAGGGAAACAATAAAGAGCCCTTTGCCTGCTTAGGAGATGGGCGTTCCGTGTTTTATTCCACATCTGGCAATGCTGCTCCATAAAAAGGCTGATGGAGTACTTGCAGCTCTCCTTTCAGAGCACAGGACAAATATCTTCTTCAATACATATGCTACACAGGAGTTCTTTTCTGGCTTAATTAAATGTTGTCTTTATAGCCAATAAATTTGCAGATTGCTACAAACACACGGCTACTTCTGCAATAATAGTTATATCCCCCAGAACCAGCAAATTATTATTGTTAATTATTATTATGTTCATAAATGTTAATGCTAACTACACTCTTAAAACATGTACTATAAAAAAGCATTGTAATTTGACAGAAGGGCAGTAAACTATTGCCCAGACACAGGGGAAACCAACTCCATAGCTGTAACACTTACTCTACAGCTATTAGTTAAGAGCACCTTTTTCTCCTAAATTGTTTCCTGCCATCCAGAATAAGTTGAAAGGAAAAAATCCACAGCCTTGGTTCCTTGCATTTTCAAAACCAAAACAAAGATCTGTTTCACCTTGTAAACTGTTAATAGTCAGCTTTGTTTCTGCAGTTCAGTGCAGAAGTGATGACACTGGATTATCCAAAGACCCACACAGCTGAGCAGCCTAAAGGGGGGGAAATTACAGTAACAGATAATTATATAAAAAGCTTGTCAGAGTGTTATTAGTAGAGCCGTTGGATCAGGAAAGCCCTGGCTTTTCTTCTCACTTCATGCATTCAGTGATGAGAGCTAAATCTTAGTCTTTCTCTCCTCCTCCACCCAGAAGTTTGATAATCTTTAGCCTCTACTCTGTAAAACACTTACAATCTTTGAGCAAAATCAATGCTGAGTTTATTGTACTGTTAGTTGTTTAATATTTAGTCACTGTGTTCTATCTTGATAACAGAAGAAAACTGGAAAAGAATTCCTCTGCCATTCAGATCAAGTAGCTCGAGGACTCAGGGGGGTAAACTGTAAAAGTTTGAAAGAGCATTTCCAGGCACAGGCTACTGGAATTTAGCTATCCAGACCTTAAGTAAGTGGAAAAATGCAATAATAAAGAGTTTGCTAGAAGATACCTCTTTCAAGGAAGGAATGGGAGCATTAGCCATCCTACACATTAACTACACATAGCAAAATACTACACAGGTGGGTCTTGTTCCCAGTTAGCCACAAATGGATATCTCTGGAAATCTTTCCCCAGGAGTACAGTTTTGCTCTTCCTTTCTCAGGACCGACAGAGGCCAACCCATGCGGGAGAAAAATTAAACTGGTGGCAATGGACCTTGAAGGTCTGACGGTGACCTGCAGCACTAAGGTCTTTGAAACTGCTTTCATTTGCCAGAATATAAATTAGATTCCTCGCTAGGTACAGCACCAGGGTTAATGGGAGCTTTATATAGCCTTCTTTGAACATACAGATTATCCTTTTCAAAAAGGACTAATCTTGCGGTTTAAAATACAGTACTGGGAGCCAGAAAACCTATTCCCAGCTCTGGCAGGCTGGGTGACTTCAGGCAACCCACTTGACTATTCTCTGCTCTTTTTCAATACACACAAAATACAGACAAATACCTACATCTCCCATGAGGTTTAATACTTGTAAGACAAAAAGAAACAGCTTAACTATTCACAGATCCCTCACAAATTAGAAGAGAATGGCCTTGCTCAAACCTCTCCAGACACTAAGTCTCACAGATAGCTGCCAAGACACCTACACCAGGCAAGAATCCTGAATTGCACATTACCAACTATGGTTGGTTTTTTCAGCAGTGAAGGAAATGTCTCATCCTGTCTGGCATTTCTGTCAAAAGAGGTGTCCAAAAAGGAGAAACTCTGAGGAACTACAAAAAAAGCAAGTTTAGGGAAAGCCACGCTTACTAGTAAACTCTGAAAGAACAGTTTTCCTCTACAGGAAAAAAATTCACTCTGAGTTGTTTTTTAACCTTCTTGAAGACAACAAAATAAATTAAATTTAAAAAAATTTACTGAAAACTACAAGATGACACAGGGATGACAAAGATCACTACTTTCCTCACAAGAACAAATTACTGCTAGACATCTCCCCTGCAAAAACCAACACTAACTTGGAGCTTTCAATCAGACAGTACCTGCCATCGCTCCATCTCTTAGCTTCTATATCTTAGTCTTCCTTAAGCATTTGAATAAAATGAGTACAAAGCCCATGGTCTCTAAGCTTTCTCAACAGAGGGCATGTGAAGCCTGACTTGTGCTGTGCACTACAACATTTCAAAAAACTTGCATCTTTGAAGACTGAGCACAGCTCTTTTCTGCACACCCTAACATTTTGATTTATACATTCACACCTGCTTGCCCATGAGCCCAGCTCTCTCTGACCTGGTCACTCCCAGAGACTCAATTCCACCATGCTGATGAGCAGCAACACGTCCTCTGGCTCAGCCTTAGTATGAAAGCTTTAGTAAGAGAAGCTTGAAAGGCAGTTTCCCAATGCATTCCCTTCTAGCAGAGAGAAATTTTGGGAAGCAATTTTCACAGAATCATTGAGGCTGGAAAAGCCCTCTGAGCTCATCCAGCCCAGCCTATGTATGACCTGACATCACCACATTGGCCAGACTACTAAGGGCCACATCCAGTCTGTCCTTAACCATCTCCAGGGATGGAGACTCCACCACTGCCCTGGGCAGTCCAGTCCAGTGTCTGATCACCCTTTCCATGAGGAAGGGCTTCCTAACATCCAGCCTAATTCACAGCTTCAGACCAATAATCTCCATGCCACTTCTACCTAGTTAAAACATGGAAAGAAAAGCAAACAGAAGAAAGTTATTCAACCTCATTCACAGAACATGACTTCCTCTTCTGGCATAAATTCTGGCACTGAAGAAATTTCACCTATGCTTTTACTGTGGGCAGCCTCAGCCAGCACAGGCGGGGCAGCCAGCAATCAAGGGGCAGCATTCAGGACTACATCTGTATTGATTGCTAGGTGGGGTGTTTCTTTCACATTCCACCCCCCCACGCCCTTATCCATTTATCTAAGAAAGAAGAAAAAAGTCCCCAAATGCCCAAACTCACTTTCATACAAACTGAGGTATTACTTTTCCAGTGAAAAGCAAAGTAATGTATTTTCCTAACAGCACTTGTGAAAGAACTAGAGCGGTTTGATCCATTGCTATTCATTCCTTCAAACACACATCCAAACTCTCACTCTGCCCTTATTGGCTACATGGAAGGTAAAGCAGTGAGCAGCACTAAAGGATTAATTCTCACAATAGCTCGAAGCAGGAGTCCCTGCTCTTGAAAGGGTGAGCGGGGGAGAAGGATGAGCTTGTAGGCTGCATCCCTGGTCACTGGACTTCCTTGCAGTGATTTCATCTTCTACTTAAATCTATCACAGAAAGGGTACCGCGATGATGTATAAAAGTGTTGTAACAGTGCAAAAACCACGAGGAGTTCTACATGAGATAAATGCAAGGCATGGCTTGGCATGGAAAGGAATAGCTAAGACACAGTTTGTACTGTTTGTCAGGAGCCACACAGTAGCTGAATAGATTTATGAGCCAGATGTTTTACTGTCGGTTATCAGTGATTAGCTCAAACTCTTAGAAAAACACACACAGAGAGAGGGAGAGAGAGAAAGATTAAGCTTTTGTCTGCCTCAGTCCTCATCCTTCCTTCGCCTGGCAGCAGGGGTTAGTGATTGTTTCTGTCCCCTTTTTTAACATCAGAATGGCTCCCAGCCACACTGGCTACTACAGAATCAGATCACACTGCCAAAATGATAACAAATACAGATTTCGACAGCTAACCCGTTATGTGCAGTATCGTTCATTCAGGCACAGCCTATGCAAGTGTACTTGTAAGATTTGGTTATATGGGAGCTTTTAAAGTGCCATGTTTTTCCAAGCATAGTGATCATTTAGGATGCGGAAAAGGCTGACAAAGAGGGGTTGGTTTTGTTAACTTTATCTCTGTATAAGTCCAGTCACGCATATACAACAGGACTTCATGGATCTTTATGGTATATTTAATCTCACAACAACCACGTGGTCTTCTCAAATATAAGCTAAGAGTATTGCCCAAGATCACAAAGGAAGCCAAATGCAGAGCACCAACACTGAGCATAACTCCTCTCAGGAAGACATCTGACCATTGCAGCATAAATTAATTTCTAATTTAGTTTAACTGAACTTAATGCTAAGCTAACAGATTTATTCCACCCCAAGATTAGACGGAACAGAGTTGGACGAACAGATGCAAACTTTTCAGTGAATCACATCTCTGCATGTAAATGTAAGGGTTCATCCTTAAGGAATGAGTCACCGTCAGCATCTCCACAACCCAGCCTGGGGACCTGAAATGCTGTTGACCTTCAAAACCACTATGCAGTTAAACTCTGTGGTTGCAGAGGACAGGGGAAGACAGACACTGATTCTGCCTCACTGCCTCCACAGAATGATATGTATCCTCATCCCAGATCAAGGTCCAGATTCCACAAGCAAGCAAGTGAGCATGATGCTTGATTTTTCAAATGCTTGGAGCCTGTAACAACCCTTTTCATTGAAACTGTAAGGGACTCAACACTTCTGGAGGAAGGAGGGGTAATCAGGGTAACTTCATAATCTGTAATGGTGATATTGCAATTATAGTTTATACTGCTATATAAACACAGAATTCCCAAACTGTATTAGCTTGGTTGTGGTTATAACACACAGCAATATGAGGATTTGCACAGAAAGACACCCAACAGCAGACTCCTTTCTTATGAATCCAGCCAGGGTCACTCACCCAGGAAGACTTTGATCAAACATGTGCTGACCCAGCACACAGCCTGAGCAGTAAACACGATGCACTTGGTAAGTCTCCAGCCTCAGGCATGCGTGCTCACTGCTGCCACTGTGTATAGTTCAACACGTCTGAAAGGCAGGCAGCCTGCACATCTGCACATCAGTGGTGCAGCAAGTCCAACACAGAGAACAAACATGAGGCTTATCATGCAGAAGTTACGTAGATCTTCTGAGTATTTCCTATGCAAAAGCTTCCAAATAGAAACAGAGGAGAGGCTGCAGACTTCCCTGGACTTCCTAGCACTGCTTCCCTTTAAATGCTGTGCATGGGGTGCACAGATTAAGTTCTATTAACCTATGACACTTTTAAACAGGGCAAACTAGAAGTAAACCTGGAATTAACTGGACTGGTGTAAAATTACACTTTAATGCACAGAGAAACTGGATTAGAAGACAGATGGTGAAGAAGAAAGGAGAAGAAAGAAGAGCGGATTGGATATATACATATGTGGATTTACATTCTGTTAGCTTGGCACACATCTTAGAGGCATTTTTTTATTTCCAGCATAACAGAAAGTTGCCAGATAGTGCTGGTACAATAGATAAGGGGAAAGAAGAGCAGATGCTTTTGAAAGGCCCTGCAGTATGAATCTTCAGTTGGAATTCAGAGATCAAGGTGGGCAGGAGCACTGGATGAAGGAAGCTCTTTCAGATATTGTAGAAGCATAAAAAGGGAGAAGCAGGAGTAAGAGTAACTATCAGAGTCCAAATCCTAAGCGAAATTGCAAGGGAAATACTCAGCAGAGATGCAGAAACCTGAAAATGGGGGCAATATAGTGGAAGCTATCAAAAGATTAATTAATAGTAGGCATGCTGAGGAAAGGTATATAGAACACCATTACACATTCTACATCATTATACATCTATACAGAGGCATTATGCAGTTCTTGTCTCCACACTAGGGAAAAAAACCAGGAAAGGCAGAAGTACTAAAACGCTGGAGCAGGGCAACATAAATGATCAAACACATGAAACAGCTTCTGCAGGAAGAACAATTATGCAAAACAATAAGACTATAAACCCAGAG
The DNA here is from genome assembly GCA_013397515.1 of Upupa epops. Classification (NCBI taxonomy): domain Eukaryota; kingdom Metazoa; phylum Chordata; class Aves; order Bucerotiformes; family Upupidae; genus Upupa; species Upupa epops. The sequence goes on from VZRI01000303.1 coordinate 121,691, forward strand.
TTGGCATGGAGAATGAATACTTGCAGTTCCTTCTGAAAATAAGAGTGGATAGACATCAATTAAATTACCAGGATTAAAAAACCCCAAAAGGAGACACTTCTTTGCACATGCAATAATTCATCCACACCTCTCTTTTTGCCACAGATGATAAAAGCGTACATGGGTTCACAGAAGAAACGGGCAAATAAGAAAAGCGAGAGGAGTGAGGGGTGGAGAATGAATCTATCGAGGGCTATTAAACACAAGTGTAAGTTTCTGAGCTGCAAATATGAGCCAGAGGCTGGGAACACAGTCTAGAGAAGTATCAATGTTTGATTGACCCATTATGACACTCTTCCCTAGGTATCTGCTGCACAACAAGAGACAGGATGCTGGGCTAGAGAGACCTTTGATCTAACTCCATGCATCCATTTTTTTGTACAAGGCAGAAAAGAGTTTACACTAAGAATCCAAAATATGAACAGGAAAGAAAGTGATGTAGATGACAAATGCAAAAAGCACTTGAGTTGTGTGTCACAGAGAAGGAAAATTGTGAGGATCCTAAAAAAGAAAATCTTCTTGCTAGGGCATTGAAATCAAGGACAGAGAGGAACTTCTGATGGCAAATACGTGTATGAATACACACACACACACTTCATGCATAGAAGGGAACAGAGACGTGATTTCACACAACTTGGAAGGCGGCAAAAAACAGAGGGGATAAAAGAATAGTATAGAAGACTCTCAACATGTAAAAACCCCACTCTCCAGTGCCTCAAGCCATAAGCAGAGGAAAGAGAAATGAGATGAAAAATACAGTTTGACACACTTCTTCAACTTCAAGAGATGAATTTGAGATGAGGCAGTGGAGATGACCACATAATTACTGGACAGGCACGGGGAGATCAGAGTTCATTCCCCAGCTGCGCCACAGACTTCCTTCATGATGTTGGGCATTTCACTTTGTTTTATATAAAACTAAGAAAATCTTTTCTTAATGCACAGGAAAGCTGTGAGGCTGAATACTTTAAAGTGAGATGTGCTGTTGTGTCTGAAGAAGCATGGTTAGGATAGCAAATACCAAGCGCTCCCATACCAAGGACCAGGTTTCACAGGCTACTGAGTCCAGCTGCAGCGTGGATGTAACCACAGTGGCAGGGACAGGGGAAATGGAAGCAAATCAGTTTGGGAAATTAAACCTGATATGAGGGTATGAGGGGAAAGGGTTTCAAAACAAGACATGGAAAACATGTTTAAGATGCTGAAAGGTTCAGAAGACTTCTGAGAACAGTGCTGCAACTATAGGAAGGAATCTGATTGACACTACAAGGGAGGGAGATTAATAGGATGAATGATTAGGTCTAATGTGCAATACTACAATACAGGAGTCTACATCCAAGATGTATTTGAGTACTTAGTAATAAAGAAATGATGCTTAGCCTAAAATTTTCAATGCCTTCTACCAAACTGTTCCCTCTTTGATCAGGAATATAAACCTTATAACTGTGACACTAAAGAAAATATAAACAGGGTCTGACTTGAGATGCCAACACCAGTACAGAGTCTACAAAACAGCAACACAAGCTGTCTGGATCCACCAAAATGCTACACTCTAATACTTTAGATAAAAGAATACCTTTAAAATGTAGCTAGAGTTAAATTTAAATCTACTATGATTTAAATCTACTACGATTTCAGCAATAGCTGAAGTGTTCTCTGATTTGTAATCAATCATTTAAATTATACTAAAAACCATCCAAACGAAGTATTTGCCAAGCAGTGTAAAATGACTCCCAGACTGAACTGGCAGAAAACACACAAGAGCCCAGAATAGACCTTACTGATAGGATAAATTGAGCCTTGACATGTGTGGAGCCCATCTGCGAGCAATGAACAGTACGCGCTTCATTTCTGCTCAGTCCCTTCATGCTGGATGAAATTTCATGGGTAACTTTAACCACAACAATGTCAGGCTGGTGCCTAGTACCCCTACCTGGGACTCCCATCCTACTTGCTCACAGCTCTGCAGGAGTCCCCAGCAATCACCAATGGCCAGGAACAGGGAGGTTTCAGGATTTTTAATCCTAAAATTGATTAGCCGGTTGAGTTTTCCATGCTGCATTATTATCCTACAGGTGGATCAACCTTTCTCTACTTATTTCACACCCATTTGCAGAAAAGGGGCACAACACATGGGAGGGCATGGCTGTTGCCAAGCTCCTACTTACAATCTGGGCACAGCCTTTAGTGCATAGGGGAGCACTGAGCTACAAGCAGAAAACTTTCTTCTTCTGATTTCTCACTAAAAGCCTTTATGTGATATGCTGAGATGTTGACTTCATAGAGACACAGGGGATCAAAATCAACCATGTCAGTTGTTTGACTATAGTAAATCAATTTGAGGTGCGAAGCATCTCATTTGACACAGTTCCATACTAAACTTCATCATCAAAGTGATTTTAAAAGCTTTAGTGCATTTTTAAGTTAAACTTTTTAACTAAAGGTGCTTTAACACAAGTAAATAAGCAAATAGTTCATTCTGTAAACAGGAAGAAAGAGTACAATTGTGTACTTTAAAAGAGTAAAACGAATCCACATAAACATACATTAAAGCAATAAATTGCTTAAACACAGACTGAAGAAAACACTGAGTTGCATACGAAGACTGAATTTGGCTATAAATCTCCAGAAGACAGCAAAAGATAATACAGCTTTTACAAACATAAAAGGCAAAAATTATTAAAATAATATTTAAAATAAGATTTATTGCTTGCTTTTTTAATTAAAATGTGAAAACCTCTAATTTTAACAAACCTGTCTAAGCTTCCCAAATATTTGAGGGTAAGGGATTGTCGAGATTCTTGGAAGAGCTTTTCAAAGCATATCCCCAAAGACAGAAGCTTGAATGGCTACTCCAGGCACACCACTACAGGAGGGTACTGCAGTGCAGAAAGCCAAATGCTGCAGGAGTCCTTAATGGGTGTGGGTTACAAGAGGTTCAAGAGCAGGCTCTGTAAAAACCCAGGGCAGCCTGCCACTGATGCCTGGAGTCACATAAAATTAATTTAAATTGGAAACAAACTGGCCTGGGTAGCACTTGTCTGAGTTTCAAACAACATTAAGAGCAAAGGGGCATATTACATATTTGGCTGGCAGCTTCATCAACATTAAATAGGAAGTAGCAAAGCTGCAGGGCAAGCAATGCCGTACACTTGTGTATAAAAACCAACAGCAAGCTTGGGAATTGCAGACACTTGTAAACTTTACTTTAGTACCTGGTAAAACAGCTCAACTGGGTAGCTATGTAAATTAGATTATGCAATACAGGAGGCCCAGATTAGCATAGTATTTCCATAACAAAAATGGGCCCCTCCATATTTTCTAGAAAGACAGTCAAGACAGTGGTAGAAGATAAACTGGTTAATACAATTAATCTGAATTTTCAGCTAGCCTTTGGTAATAATAATCACAGCACTTTATTAGGGAAACTAGTCATGGGGTGAGAGGTAAACATCTGTCAATAGATTAAAGCTAATTTAGAAAAAATGAACAGCATTAATAAATGCCCAGTTTTCAAGAAGGTTAATGGGGGGAAGTCCCAGGGGTGGATACTATGATCAACATTTAATATATTAAATGATCTGGAAAGGAGTAGATACAATGTGAAACAGGGAAAAAATAGTTCATGCACTTTTATAGGCGAGTTAAAACCAGCAAGAAATCAAAAAAAGTACCTCTGAAGGATCCACGTAAGTTACAGCAAACAAAAACATTAGCACACATGAACACAAGGTTATACAAATTGGCAAGGAGAGTTACAACTAATTGTAGACATGAATGGGTTCTACATTAATTGTAACCATCCAGAGAAAGATCTAAGTGTCCTTGTGGACAGCACAAGGAAAACATCTGCTTGCTTTTTCATCATTGTCAAAACCACAAACCCGACGTGGAGCTTTGTATTAGAGAGAGAAAAAGGATTATATAGAAAACACAATCATAGTCTTGAATGCTGTATCCAACCTGTCTTTGTAAAAAAACAAAATAGCAGAGACTGTAAAAGTCCAGAAAGAGCTGACAATGATTAGAGCTCCAAAAAGATGTTTGTCTAAGAACTCAGGTACAAACTACATGTGCCATTAAACTCAAACTTGTGTAAACCCCAGTTAGCTTGTCCTTGGTGGGCATACAGCTCATTAAAACATCTGCTCAATAAAAACTCTAGTGATTTTCAAATTTCTGGGTTATGTTCAAGGAACGCTAAGTAAGAGATGAAATTATCTAAGCATATGATACATAAAACAAGCACAGAAACCCATCTGGACGTACTTATTCTCCATTCCTGCCCTCTTTTTCTCCCAATAACAGAAGCAAGGAGTTGCCCAACTAAATAAAAGACAATAGATTTAGAAGTGATGAAAGAATATACTGCTGCACCCATACAAACAAAACTAATCCATGGAACTCTTCTCCTCGTGGAATTTATTGAAGCAATAATCTTAAGATTTAAACCACAAAACATCACCAATGTCAAGATACTGGAGTCAAGAGAATTCTGCAGTTGTCCTACTTGCAGGATTTTAGTCTTTCTTCCATGATATCTGGCATTAGACACAACTCAGGAGGATAAAGGAGAACAAGCTGGGCCAGAGGCCTCACCCAGAACCTGCTCAGAAGATTCAATGGAAGGAGGCGGACAACCGTGGACGTGAATATAGTTCAAAATGAAAGAGAAAGGCATGTCTTCCCAAGACATTATTTTAACTTCATTGCATGATTGAATTCAAGGAAAAGATGGTTTAAGTCACTTCAAAAATAGCTGACAAAAATGCTGAAAACCAGCACATTTCATTTTTTAAACGTTCAGTATTCTACAAAAACTGACAGGAGGCAATACCAACGCTAGCTACTCTCACAGGTTCTTCCATCCAGACCAAATAGGAGGGCTTTTTGCCTGGGTCTTGCCCACACCTGCACATCCATTCAGATTAGAGTGAGGACTTAAAAGTAGAATAACCATTGCTCAATTGTAACAAGCACAGACAAAACTTGGTGCTGTGTTTTGATGCTAAAGACCGTACATCTGCCGTGCAGGTCCTGTAACATGGCTCACATCACATCATTTTTGGCCAATAGAGTGGTGGGTGTGACATTACCAACACGACAGCCATCTACCAGCAGACTGAAAAACAGAATCTGAGGATTCCAATCTTTTCTCCCTATGAGTGAGGGAAAACATCTCCCTTAAAAACTGACCACTGAGTACAGTCAGTTACCCTCCAGGGCACTCACTCACATAGCAAGATCATTGTGTATTTGCTAATTCCTTCTTACACCTTCCAGTAAATCTTGAGTCACTTGCTCTTAGCTCAAGCCTGCCAAAGGAATGCATGTCTGAAGTGTACCCACTCTCCTACTTCATCAAATAATACTGAGATCAATGTACAACTGAATCATATTAGTCAGCCTCTGCTTTCGATTAACTTTATTGAGGGTAACAAAGGCATATGAGTACCTATTTCTAACTCTGTACTATTCTCTGCCACACTCCAATACATTATAGTCCAGTATAAGTGTTTCAAGAACAGACCTTTCTAGTCCTAAGGAGCTCTACCCTGTGCTCAAAATCATTTTCTGCTCCTCCTTTCCTCTACTGTTTCTATAGAGGTAAGCATCCTCTATAGAGGTAAGGCCTTTCAACCTTTCTTTGCAAGGAGATCGTTCTCCTGCTGTTCTTCCAGTTGATACTCTGCAACTTCCACAACTTTTAAAATCTTTTTGGTATTAAAGTGCTCAGAAACAAGGTTATGCAAACCACTAAGAATTACCACCAGTCTTAATACCTTTTCTTCCTTTATAAGCAGTCAGTAGCTTTCTTTTGTGTTAACACTCATTTAAGACAAAAACATTGTGCACCTTCATTCTCTTAAAGCCTCTATCGAAGTAGAGTGCTGCTTTACTCACTAAAACATTCACATCGAGGTGTTGGGCCCACAACAAACATGACCTATTGGATCCACAACATTTTACAAATTACATAAGCACTGAGACCAGTTTTTCTGAACTGGACATAAGTTTGAATCATGTTCTCAAAGTACCTTCAAGAGCTGAAGGTTCAAGTAAAATACAAAATACTGATTTTGGCCAAAAGTCAGAAGGCATGGCACACTTGTTCTCACATCCTGGCTGTTCCCATCACCTAGCTCCGGTTTCGGTTATTTATGTTGAGCTAGAATAGCATGTGATGCTTTCCAGCTTGGATTTCTTCATCTATACTTTCTATCTCCATCTAGCTCTTCCACTTTTGAGTATTACTCTTTTAGCATTCACAAATTTAATTAATGCACTACTTTGAATGACCTTTAAGAAAGAAACTACTACTGATCCCTCTAGAACCCTGATATATATTCTCTTCCAATGCATTTTACAGTTACAGGCCTGACCAGGGCAGGGAGCAAGGGCCTAAGGGTTTTTTTGATATTGCTTTCACAGTTGTTAATATAAATCAAGTGCATTATTGTTATAAATCAAAGTGTTAAGTCCATTTTCAAAGGCACCATGTTTTGGATGTACAGGAGAAAGCAGATGAAGTTACTAGAAAATGGGACCAGATTAGACACATATCTTCTGAAGTGCATGAGGTCTCTGGAGCTCATCCACGAACACCACACTGTGTGCCCTGCAGACCACGTTGTATGACAGCAAGACAGTGATTGAGCAGCCTGGCTTCCTTTCCTTTCCTTCCCTTCCCACTTTCCCCCTTCTTCTTTCCCTCCCTTGTGAGCTCAGCTCTGTCTTCTGCCACCAGAAGACCTAGTCTTGATTGTGGTTTCAAAACAGACATAGAAAAGGTACTTTGAAGTGACACACATATCTCTACATACTGTTACCATTTCCTTAGCAAAACTGAGAAGCTGTACATTTTGTCTAAAGAATGACAAATGAATAGAACCACTAGACTGGGTTAGACCAAAGGTCCATAGAGCCCAATCCTCACCAAGACAGTGACTGGCAGCAAATACTTGGTTGGTACGTAAGAATGGCCATCAGGCTTCCCCCCTACCAGCTTCCACTGAGCTGAGGCATAAGACTTCCTATGCCAGAGATTGCATCTTCATACTTAATTGCCCTTGATGAACTTCTCTCCCATGAATTTGTTTAATTGTTTTTTGAACATATCTCAAATTCTGGCACCCACGACATCCTGTGGCAATGAATTCTAGTTTAATTATGTCTTGCATGAAAAAATACTTCCCTTTTGTCTAGGAAATTGCTTCCTTTAAAAAATAAAACAAAAACAACCAACAAACCCCAACCAACGACTACCATGATTTAAAACTGCAAGTTCTGCTAAAGTATTACAGGGGCTTTAAAAGGAATCACTGCATTCAGCTATCCTCTCTGACTTCCTCAGGAGGTTACTGTACTAGGTACTAGACAAGGCTGCTGATGAAAAAGGTGAAATTCAAAATTATGCTGGTGGATGATGGTCCTATGAGAGTTTGGAACTTGTAGTAAATGAAGAGCAAATTAGTTGCCTGTGTTCTTGACTGCAGCACGCACTTGCAAAAATGCATCATTACAGGATGAGATTTGCTTGTTCCCTGCTAGACTGTGCAAAAAGGTCTGCATTCTAAAAAGGCTCCCCTGTTGTGCTTTTATGACTTAGGTGTGGCAACCAAGCGTGAATGATGAGGAAGAGTATCATTCTTCGCCTTGCTTACACTATTACTATTTTTTGTGGGTTTAGTGGGTATTTACTCTTGCAAGAAATAAACTGGAGTATAGAGAAAGAACACAGAGATAATCTTATATTAATCATCTTTCTGCTCCTCCCGCTTCTACATACTCCAAACCAGACAGCACAGTCTTTCCATATGCTTGTTTTTAATAATACACAGTAACTTTGGCAAACTGTACCATCTTTCCAAAAGTGAGGTCCAAGGTAGTTACCAGGGCTGACAGGTATCTCTGTAACAAACCAAAGCAATGGTGGTCTTTGGAGGATCAAAAGGAGAACAGGCATGGCCACCACCAGTTCCTCCTTACTGCTAGGTAGAGCAGTAACGGGATTGACTAATTCCCTGTCTCCAGCCTGCAAAAGTGCTGCATCCAGGCCCCTCTACATTATAAATAGGTCTAATTAACTCAGCTGAACACCATTTCACATAGCCCAGAATGTGAGTGGCTACCAGTAACAGATGAGCAACAGGGGCTGCTTGCACTAGTGCTTCCAAGGGCGTCTCTCAGGTCTCACACTGTATATGTAGGTCTTTCAAAATTATTTACCTGTAAACTGCATGATAATTTATTAATCTTCTGGAGACTCCAAATGAATTCAGTGTGGTGCTACAGGGCCTTGAGCTCTCAGGTGTTTTATCCTCTATCTTTACTGCACTGTCAGAGGGTTAGCGGCCAAAACAAATTGAATGCTTCTACCACAGGTGAGACCTTCCTGTCCTGTGCTAAAGTACCACTAAGCTTATGTAGACAGAACTTGAGGCAAAGGCATAAAGAAAGAAGAACATCGCCCAGAGAAGATCAAAGTCTCCAGTGAAGATGCTCAAAGCTGAGCTGACAGCTGGCAAACACTGCCTTCCACATTTCAGAACATTTTTCCTCACATGTAGTTTCCACTTCTTATATATTTATTGCCAATGTGCTACAAGAGGAGGGCTTGGGACCAGCTCAAGTTTGGCTGGGTGACAGCAATCCAAAAACCAAAACTACAGCAAAAAATCAGCATTTAGTTCTCCTGAAGCCAGGCCCCCCTGCTCCTCATCAGCCAAACACAGAAGTGCACTCAAACAGCATTTAATTTATTTATACAAGTTGCTGCACTCTCTATTCCTAGCAACTGGTGCTCATGACATAGTGGCCTGGGACATGCTGGAAGGGGCCCAGGTCACCTTGCAAGCGGTGGCAGCAGCTGCCTCTTGGATCAAGCATTTATTAACCAGCAGCTCGGGAGGGCTCTAAATTAAGTTCTCTGCTCCCTTCCCCCCTGTGTGAAAAATACACAGCCACCAAATCTCTATTTGCTTCCAGTAGAATTTGCTGAAGTTTCCCTGCTGCTCCCTTCTATCCTTGCCAAGCCTTGGGTTTCAATCAGCAGCACACCGGACTACAGGGGGACAACTAGCTATTCCAGCTGCCATGGTTTTCCACAAACTACACAGCCTTTTTTGTGTTGGTGGCACTGGCTTCTCTCCTGAAACAGATCCAGCCCTTTGGACCACCTCTGCATCCAAGATGCCTGTGTAACACCTTCCCTTATAAATCCCAGTGGTGGAGAGTCAGGCACAGAGGGTGTTCAGGGCCCAGTATCAGTCATTTGGGAAGGGAGATTATATAAATAGCTGGCGTGAACATACTCTGGATGAGCAGCAGGGGAGAAGGGAGGGAGGAAGGGGGATCTAAAGTGTTGGGCCCCAGCTGTGAACTTCTCTAGTTTTTGTTTTAGAGTAATTAATGTTCCCTTGAATAGAGCCAGGACATGGGCTTCTGTTTCTGCAGTTTTCAATGCTATCCGCAGCCCTTGTTGGACTGGGCTGGGGGTGGTGGTGGGAGGTTTCTATTTCCTGCCATCCCTATTAAACAAGTAATGCAAGCACAGGATAGTTCGTTCAGTCAGGGGGAACCCACTAGAGCCTTGAGCCCCACTGGTTTGGAGAAGCACATCAAGCTACTCCCAAGAAACTCCTTGGAGGACCACCCGACCTCCCCACTTCTCCATAGTTACTAATTTTGGTGCCAAGGCAGGGGACCACAGTACCCTCATCCCACCGTCTCTCTGCCTGGTCCCCTCTCCCACCCCAAGCTCCTCACATGCCTGAATTAGATACATTCCCCCTGCACTCCCAGACATCTCCATCCCCTGACAGAGCAATCATTTATCAAGTTGTTTCACGCGTTGTCGGGAAGGGGGGCCCCGGGGGACGAGGGTTTGTTTCGTCCCTTTGTTGAAGCTCCACAGGACCGTCCAGCTTAGTCTCCAGCCAACTGCTGAGAGTTGCCGGAGTCCGAGAGCAAATGTTAAAGGGGCTGCCTTTCATCTGGGGTCTGATCCTGCTGCCTTTTCATTTTATTCTTCCAGCTCTGGGATGTTACTTGCTTACATGCCCCCACACCCACCCTGCTATCGTTCTGCATGCAAGTTTTTGCGGGAGCAAGAACTTATTTTCCATGTGCTTGTCTCCTCTCCTCAACAGCTTCCCCTGCCACTAAGCTACTCAGAAGCTGAAAGTTGTTGATTTGTTTTTTTTCTCACTGGCCTTTCCTCATCCTTGAATGTAAGGCAGCACAAACCTGAGCTGGTTAAAGACAAATGGTCTGCTTTTGCAGCCAGTCTCTTTCTTGCACAGAGTTTGGCATATTGCAAGCTTTTTTCTCCCTGCTCTGTGTGCCTGGGAGATGAGTAACCACCTAGAGCATAATACCATCAAACCCAGCATTTTAAAATAAAGGAAAAGAGAGGAGACTTTTTGGCAAAAGAACTAAGTAGTGCTAAAGAAAAAAAGAAACACTTCAAGTGCTCTCACGCCTTAAACACTCTTGTGCATTACACATGTAGCGCTGGAAGACAGATGATCTGGTTTGTATTGCAGGCGGCTCATGCTCAAGCAGGAGCGGCTTTGGCAGGTCTCGTAACCCCCATGCACCACACCGTGCCTCACCTGTGGGACCAGGGCACTGCCAAGTTCCCAGACATCCTGCCTGCGCTCACTAACCAGCTGCTAATGCTTTTAGGATCCCTGGGTAGAAGGTGACATGAAAATACGTGATGCATTAAAGCACAGATGTCTACCTGCACTCCAAGGCAAAGTTCTCAGTTACCTGCCCGGGAACAGTTGAATACCAAGGAGCTGTGAATCCAAACACACCATTCCATTAATTTACCAAGTGAATAGTGAGCGCTGGCAAATCCTTTGGCTGTGTTTATTTTTGGACAACTATAGATAGTTACAATATATTTTCTAGCAAGCTGACAAGAGTGCCCTCTGTGCTTATATATAAGCACTTTCCCTGCTACAGCATGTGGTAATTTAAAGGATGGTCAGAGCTTAAAGGCCAAAACAGGGAAGAAAAAAAAAAAAAGGAAGAAATCCTACTTGCTTAGCAGCTAAGTAGCTGCTGTAAATTCCACACATTGCACAGCAGAGAGGGCAGAAGCTGCCTGAGATCTGATATATTCCTCTCACCAACTTGCCTCCATAACTCTTCCTTGTGGAGGAGAGCTGGATTCATTTGCTTCCCAAGTCAATCAACAGAGCTCGTGAGTCAGCCAAGGGAATGCTGAAAAGCAAGAGGGTATGCTCCTGCCCCCAGGAACTGATTACACCGCCTCTTAATTGTTCCCAGATTCTATTATCCCCAAAGAGACAGAGCACCAGCACCAGCCAGCTTGTTGACAACATCCACTCCACAACAGCCTATCTCATCAGACATACAAAAATTTGCATTTTTGCAAGCCACGGATCTGTCAAGACCACAAGAGTTGAGTTACCAAAAAGAAAAAGTGAGGTCTTACAGACATTGGAAAAACCACGTGTCCTTCAAGTCAGAGCTGCACATCCTACAGTTTTTGAGTCTGTTAGTAAAATACGTGGTCAGAAATGTGATACCAGGACACTTCAACCCTATAACCACTCAGGCACTCTTGCACATCGATGATTCAGACAATTCACTCTACTTTCATTTTCTATCAATTCCAGTAGTGTTAAGCTTAATTTTTAACTCTTCCCTTCTGTTCTCACCCAAAGGAGGACACCTAAAGCTTTATTTCACTCATTACTTATTGTCACCTAAAGTAGTTTGGATTTTACACTGCTGCACAGCCCATTTCTTCCACATCACTGGTGCAGACTGTTGATCCTGCCGTAACAGTTCAGGTGTCAGTGTGTGAAGGAGGAAACACTGTGTTTAGGACTGTAAAATCAACCTAAGGTCTGTCCCAGCACTCAAACCCTTCGTGGTGGTTATTAAATGAGTAACCACATACATCTCCATTACACTTCATTCAGTACATGGGAGTGTGAGACCAGGAAGTAAAGACAGCTGTTCAATATTGATTTTTATCCTTCTTATGCTTTATGTATCCCTATGCCTAATTTGCTACATCGCTTCTGAGCCTGGCCAACAAATAAGCTATTAATCGCTTCACAGGTCTTTTTCTGTGGCAATCTCCACATAGCATCTCAATCCAATAAGCATTAATTCTTCTCTCAACCTATTTACAAGTTAATGATTTTTAATCTGATCTGACAAATGAGAAATTGGGAGTTAGGAGTGGGGGGAGAGGCAGGGAGGTGAGTGATCAATGCTAGCAAAACTCACAAGCGGCTTCTTTTTTGAGATTGCTCCCCCCCCACTCCCTAAAAGCCCCATGCTTGGCATGTTTATTGTGGTGTTCAAAACACACTAAGATATTAAATTGTTATTAATATGGTGAGTAAGTAGCAATACACCCCAGAGGCAGGAAAAGGAAGGAGAGAGATGCCTTAACTGAAGCTGCTCAGAGAACACGTGGCAGAAGCTGGCTCTTCCCTGTAGTGCCATTATCACTTATAACTTCACTCCCAAGCTTTCTGCTCTTTCTTAAGAGATGCAGTCAGAAAAGCTTCAGGTACTTCAGTGCTCAACAAGAAATGCCACTACAGAGCATAAACTGAGATCAGCCATTTTTAACACATCTCTCCAGTTTAGTTCAGCACTGGCTGGCACCCATGGCTGTTCCTCTGCTGGCTAATTCAGCCAACAAAACCCATGCCCTTCTCTGGATCATCTGTATGACCAGCAACTGTAAAAGGTAGGTACATGGAAGGAAACAAGGCTCCAATCCAGTGCAAACAGGGGTGAAGGAGCCTTTGCCCTCTGTACTTTAGCCAACACAGTAACTTGTAGTCTTGTTCATGGCTCCCTCGGCTTCACCTATGCACTTTTCCAGCTCCCACAGTTGGTTGAAAACAGTGTTACTACAACTGGGGAGAAGCACATACCCCAAGTTGCTTCACAGAAGACTCCTGCAACCAAGCCAGGTAAATGGAGCTAGTTTTTCTGAGAAGCAGGTTGTAAGCAGCTCACCCAGAGCCCTAACTCAGTCTGGGTCTTTACAACAATGGTGAATGCTGGGACTGAACATATAATTCTAAATCAGTGTGTTTATGTTGGCAAAAACCTGCCTTTACTCCTCTATTCCTAGTTTTCTACTATTCATTTGAGGACTTTATTGTAAGCCAGAGAAACAAAGTAAGTTAAAAAACAACATCCAAAAGAGGATTGTTTTGCTCCCTCCCTCCTCAACCTTCTTCATAAGCATGGCTCCACACTGTTGAACAGGTGGATGAAAAGTGCCTGTAGTTTGTTAGGGTAAACTACAGAAGAACCAAGAACCTCACTTTCCCTTGCCACCAGCTAGACAAGGTATTACACCCTCACTTGAGCAAAAGATAAAGGATATCTTTATCTTTTTTCTGTATATTTTTTCTGTATATATTTCTGTAAATATACAGAAATATATTTCTGTATATTTTTTCCTGTAGCAGCCCCCATCTCTCATGTTCTGGATGCCTTGAAATTTCTTCAGCAAATGAGGTAAGAACCACCACATAGGCCACTGCTTCACTCAGTGCACATCCTGGTTTGTGCTTGTGGTACCATCCACCCTACAGAATGAGCACTACTGTTCTCCCCTGGAAAAAGTGTATGACACTAATTAAACCCAACCATCATCTGCAGGTACAAGGCGATGGATTAAGTTGAACCGATAACTGAAAATCTCCAATTTCCTGTCAAGCAACTGAACTTGTAATCATTTAGCATCAGTTTCAACACTGAAGACCAATAAACCTCTCACTGTTATCACGTCACATCAGCAGTTTGAAATAGCCATCTTCTCTAACTCTACTATCCCTTGAACTCAAGTACAAATGACATTAGCAACCAAGCAGACAATTTGGTCTTTGGAGACCTTGCTAAAGGACAGAAATACTGAAAAGCATGCAGGAACAGCCCCATTTTATGGGCAGCCTACCCAGAGGTAATCAGTTAAAACTTAGGGTTTTTTGCCCCCCAGAGCTAATAGTTAGTTCTTCAGTTACCTTACAGTTAGCAGTTGGGTTTTCATGGTATTGCTATTGCTCACACCTACACTGTTTACAAGATTGGGGTTGTGTTGCTAGATGGTGACATGTTCTTGTATTGCAACAGCACTAAAGCATTATGAGCACTAATAAGGCATGATCAAAAAAAATTATTCCAAAAATGAGGTCCAAGTTTTATGTCTTGTCTGAGCTGGTACACTCAGTTCCTCTCCATCATACGCGGAGAAAGAGAGGAACACCTTTAGTGATTTATGCCATAGACTCCTCTCATCTCTCAAAGATCAGCTTCTTTCAACTGACAGTGATGAACCCCAGCACGATCAGTCTGACAGAACAGTCCACTTTGAACACTAAGTTATTCTTGCCCCTTTTCTCATCTGCACTGCCTATTCCAACCCCTACACCATGGTATGGCTGGCACAGCTGTTTGCCAAGCTCCTCTGTATGAGCCAGCTCATAAAACTAATCGGGGCAAAAAATAACTGGAGGGAAAAGGAGTTGAGGTGGGGTTTTTTGTTGTTTTTTTTTTAATCCCCTGGCCAGATCAGCTCCCTGTCCCGTTTCAGTGCAGCCTCATAAAGAGGCATACTGGCATGTTTGAGAAATGCTGATAGGGATGCAGGGAACAGACAAGATTTGAGGCATGTAGAAGTAGATTAAATGAGCTGGTCTAAAAAAGCAAAGGCCAGAATGCTTGGACTCACTGTTCTCAAAAATAATAATTAAAAAAAAAATCTTCCTATTTGGTGTAAGGCCTTTCTGACAAAGCAACAACCACTACTTTTTGTGTTCCTGACCCACAGGTCATAGCCTAATGACTCCTGAAGTAAGATACAGTGCACAGGCAATGGCAATCGCTCAAAGGCAAACTATTCCCTATAGAATGTGTAAAAGAACTTGCAGTTTCCATCCCTGTCATATTACCAATCACAGTTCAACTGGTGCGTTGAAAAAAGACAGTGAAATCATGGAACCAGAGAATAGCCAGGGTTGGAAGGGACCTTAAAGATCATCTAGTTCCAACCCCCTTGCATAGGCAGGAACACCTTCACTAGATCAGGTTACGCAGGGCCCCATCTAACCTGGCTTTGAACACTTTCAGTGTTGTGCCACCTGTTCCAGCATCTCACAGCCTTCACAGGAAAAGTGTATCCTGGCCTCAGAATTAAACACTCCTGCCTCCCAGCTTCCCTTCTGCCCAAACTGAACTTCAGCAGTTTTAGTATTGGTTACACATTCTCTCAGAATGACTGGTGACCATTCCACTTTCTTTTTTGGTGGGTTGGCAGAGAACCAAGAAAAGCATTATACATTTTTTTCATCTGTGGTTAACCTGACTTGCTGTTGGCAACAGCCTCAATCCAAACAAGAGAATGGATTAGAGGCTTCCAGAGATTCCTTCTAACTATATATTTCTCTGCTTCTACACCAGGCTTTATCAGTCTCCTGAAGTAAGGTCTTGACCAGCTTTCCTTTCATAATGGTCTCCATAAATCACACTTTCAAATCTCAGCCTCCATTTAGTATTCCCTTTCTGTTCAGATTGTTATTTCGCTGTTTTCAAGTATGACATTGCTCAAAAACAGGTGCACAGTGCGAATGCTCAGGAAAAGCGTCCGGCAAATCCATTACAGTCAGGGTTGAAGACCACTGCTGCAATACTCCACCCATTGAACAGAGGAACATGACATCGGGATGGGGGTGGTTGTGCTGGATGCAGGAGTCTATACAAATTCCAAGAGGTACATGCAAAGGTATAATTGAGCAATGCTCATTAGACCACGGACATTTTGATGGAAGAAAGAAGCATTAATGCACCTAGGCTAAAATTAACTTGTCTCCAAGCTAAGGCAGATACCATTTCCCATCTCGCTTCTTAATTGCATCTAGGAAAAAGTTGAAAAATAAACTAGGGAAATCAGGATGATTCCTTGCTTTGCAGCTATAGGAGAAAGGGCAGCAGAGGATCTCTCTTTGGTTGCAGAGGAGCAAGAAACTTGTCTGGAGTCACATGTCAGACCTGGTACACCCTGTCTATGAAGACTCTCTTGCCCTCTTTCTGGGCGGGACTCCCAGGCTACAACTAAGAGTCTGGCATCTCTTTGGCCCATCTGTTTGGCAGCTGGGTATTTGTCCTACAAGAGAGCTAGATCAGCCCTAGATAACATCAAGCACTTGTCTGTTAACCAGGAAACATCACATCAGCGCAATCATTGAAGTGCCTTCATTCCTCAGGTCCTAAGGAATCCAGGAACATTTCTACATAGTTCAGCATGTCCTACCCATCCCGTGCTCCTCTTCTTGTCCTTGCCAGGCTACCAGGGTACTGACGCATAATGTGATAACTTCTGTGCAGATCACACAGATAATTCCTCAAAATCCAGGCACATCCTTTGGGCTCAAACATGCATAAGCAAACTCATTTCTTTTAGGTGACAGTGGCAAAATATGTACTCCAAAAACCCAAAAAGATATGGAACTTGCAGAGCCCTTGCCATTTGTTTAGCTGAGACAAAACTTGAAGCACTGCTGTAAATTATCTAGAAATCAAACAAGTGGTTGATAGCACCAATTAACACCTTCCAGCATAACAATACCTTCATCTCATCCCTCCCCATTCTCTCAACAGCTTAACATATTGGCATCCTGAGTGACTTCTCTCCCAGACAGCAGACAAGTAGTAATACGGAGTGGAATGAGGAATGAAGGTATACACAATGCCCTAGCTTGTGAGGGGAGGCAGCACTAATTACTAGCAGTTATAGTAGAATAAAAAATTTAGGCTTGAGGTAGCCAAGAAGGTGAAAGTTGTTTGAAGAAATGTTTTTTACTTGGACTAAACCCACTTTTTGTTAATAGGTACAAACTGAGAAGAGCTTTTAGACTGACCTTTCACCACAAAGACTACAGTGCAGGGCGCTGTGGGGGAATTCCATGAGATGTTCAATCAAACAGCAAAATATGGACAAAAGTTATTTCAAGTTTCCTTCAGCATAAAGATGTGATAAAAACAAATATGTTCTCATGATTAAGTTGCCTCCTTAAGCTTTTTGTGTAAATGTGACTTTGCAATCAGAATCACATGCAGCAGTCTTGCACTGCAGGAGCAAGTCGGACTGTCCTGATAGTGCTCCATACTCAGCACACAGATGGGTAGCGCAGAGAGCAACAGTCAGCTCTAGTTAACAGGGGATATCCCAAAGAGAAAACTTCGGTTTCAGATGAAAGTGTGTTCTGCGATTACAGCATATATTTGGAGCACATGGACTTGAAACCACTGGACTTGCTCCAAGTTTACAGCACTGTGACTAAATACAGCATTATGCCTGACAGGGAGAGGAAAAGGGCAAAGGTTTATTGTCTATCCAAAACACTGTCTTATTAAAGTAATAGGACTATGGATGTGATTCCCAGGATTAAAGCAAAGCCAAGTTTGTAAACAGACAACATCTATTAGATGAGAAACCACAACTGGAAAAAAGTGAACAGCTTGTGGATGTGGAGCTGGTTTGGGTTTTCTAGAACTTGTGCTACCGTTTAAAACAATAATAAAAATACTCTCCTTGCCTGAAAAGAAGGCTAACTACCCTTCATGGGGA
Organism: Upupa epops; assembly: GCA_013397515.1. Classification (NCBI taxonomy): domain Eukaryota; kingdom Metazoa; phylum Chordata; class Aves; order Bucerotiformes; family Upupidae; genus Upupa; species Upupa epops. The sequence goes on from VZRI01000303.1 coordinate 139,371, forward strand.
CTCTGCCCATCTACCTTAAGATTCAGCTGGAGGGTAGCTGCAGCTTGGGCGCATTTCCAGCATGGAGAAGCCTCAGGCTTTGCTCCTCAGCAGAGCAGGGAAGGAAAGGAGCAGTAATCCCAAACCGGCTAAACCAGGCCAATTTCCACCACAGCCCAAGGGCCTTCGCCTTCAACATTGAAATGCTAATCTCACTTAGTAAACCCATAAACAAAAACAAAGAGGAGGACACAAGAGGTAAAAAGCCTCCCTAAACTCCATCCCCAAACAGAATCTCCGACATTCAGCCTGTCCTACAGAGCCTGATTTTACCCACAGGAGCGGGTCCCACAAGCTCTGATATCAGAATTGCTGGCAGGCAGCATCTTTATGGTCAGATGCATTTAAATAGCCACTTTCACCACACACACAGTATCCTTTGTTTCAGAAATCTCCTCAGAAAATAGCTTTTTACTGCAACAACAGGCCAGACTCAGACCTAGCTACCCTCATTTATTGCCATTTTACAACAGGACACCATCAAATATTAATAATACTAAAACCATACTAGCTTCTGCAGCTGGGCTCAAAGTTGACCTTGCATGTGCTAAACACACTTTCCCCCCACCTCCCCCAGACACACGTTTGAGACACGTGCCTGCCCGCTCACTCACAAAATGAGGGCAGCACCTTCCCAACTAGGAATCTGAGATGGGTACCACAGCTTTGGGTCTGCCACAGTATGGTGTGGGGTATGTAGCAAGGACAGCAACGGTCAGTAGGGAGAATAGGTCCGATAACTTCCCTTGGAAACAGAGATGCTACATCTCGGGGATCAATAGAGACATGCAATCCCAAGACTCTTCTCTCTGCTTACTCTGCTCTTTTAAACCCTGTTAGCATATCCACATCTGTAGAGTCCACACAGAGCATCATTTCTCACCAGTGAATGCTCTCTATCGAGAGGGAACACCACAACCATCTAATTACCCTGAAAGCTGCCCTTTTGTTTCCCATCCTCCCAGTTTTCTTCCATCTCCTGACCTGTTTTTGCAGGCATTTTGGACTGCCTGTCATGTAGAAGCCAGATTTTAAAGACAAAGCAGTGACTTGTTATTTTACCCCTCCACTGAGGATTGATTGAGTCCAAGGGCACCACTGCTACATTGAACTTCAAGAGAGAAGAGGCTAGATCCATGTTCTGTGTTGCTGGCTAAGGTGAAAGCTGCTCTGTATGCTGCAAACAGAGGAGCAGCAATTCCTTACCGGGTAGCTGAAGGCAGCCATGGTTAACTTAGGCCAGAAGGTCCAAGGGTTCTTCTCTGCCAAGTTTAGTCTTGAATGACAGTGAAATGTGCTTAATTTGACAGTTACATTTTAACATGTGTGGGCAAAGCCTAGGAGGAGAGGCAGCAACAGCACGGGAGCAGAGCTGGATTATTTTAAGATAGCTTTCTTGTTGCCTCAACCCAATGCTCAGTACTAAAAACTGATACTGTGTTTCCTCTTCAAACTATAGGAAATGAGCCTGTATTCCCGTGAGCCCATGGAAAATGCCCTTCCTTCAGCATCCACTGAGGCAGGTCAACAACTTAGTGGAATACTGTAAAGGCATAGCTTTTTAGGGGCTGCATGCAAGGACAAGGAAGAACCCAAGGTACAGGAGAGTATCTTCTGATCTCCACTTGACTTTCTCTTGAAGACCATTGAAGTGCTCTTCTTTCTTTGGCAATACTTTGCTCTACATTAGATGACACAAAGCCATCACCTGGTTTACAATGCATGTCTGGGCACCAACTTCTGTAAGCCCAGTGCGCTCACTAGGCTTACAGATATTTTTGGTAAAGTGTTGCCAGTCGTACTGATTGCCTACCAGGTAGATCAAACATACCCTCTGGTGAACTTGGTAAATGTGTAATCACCTTCTTTACAGGCTCTTGATAAGAAAGGACCATCTCTAGCACTGGCCACATCACCCCCTTCTGCTCAGTCCCCACATTGGGGACTCTCCATTGCCCTCTCCATTTCACACAAGTGCACCCCAGGCACGCAGGGCAGTGAAGGGTTAATTTAATTAGTTCTGTGTGTGCTCAAAGAATTACGGGCAACTTCATCTAATTATTAAGTAGCCAATCAGGTAATCTCTGTATCTGATTAGCACGCTAATGAAATAATGTCTTCCAGTTCAAAGCTGTCATTCCAATCGGGAGACAGCCCTTCAGCTAGAAGGAAAAGCTGGCCAGGTTTCCATCGGCTCAAGGCTTTGGATTTTGGAGAGGGGATGGGAGGAGGGAGCAGAGACCTTTCATCCTTTCATCGCTGTCATCTCTGCCTCTGTACAGGGCAGCGCAGCTCTCCCTTCCAGGCAAAGTGAGTAGGTTTGCTCCAGAGAGGCTCCCTGATGCTCCAGGCAAGCATCCCGTTTCACTGTCACCTCACCTCATATCCCTTCTCTGAAGATCCCAGATGCCCAGGAAGACTCCAGTCACCAGAGCCCAAGCAGCGCCAGGCTGTTAGTGTATTGCCTAGGCACTGCCAACTGAGAGATCTGCTAAGTATGTGGGGCATGACTCTGCTATGGTCCACATGGGAGAAGAGTCACACAGCAAAGCCATTATAGCTCTAAGAGGAAGCCAGAAACCCTCATCCCTCCCCCACACCACGCTCTGTTCCTGTGTCATATGCAGTTATTTCCAGCCTGGGGAAAAGTGCAAGGCGGCAGCTGTCACACGAGGCAAGAACTTGCCCCTTTTAAACAGGGATTTCAAGACTAAATGACCCATTACAATTAACACAGCTGCAAGAACTGGGACACTTCCACACAGCCTGAGAGGAGCTTTGGGAGTGGGGGAGGAAAGGGGGACTGAGCAGAGGGTTAGGATTGTACTGTTAAGACCTGGCAGAGAGTCTCCTACCACTCTGCTTTTTAAGTATTAGCTTAGTTGTGCTCTTCCAATTGCTACCACTCAGCCTAAGCCCAGCTAGGCAGCCACACACAAGTGTATTCAGCTAAACCCAAGCCTGTCACATCACCTTCATTGGCCTCTTTCTGCTCCTGCTCAGACATTTTCCCAAACAGCAGAACCATCCACTGCACTACACAGCATCAGCACAGCTGCTCTTTGCCTAGCTGTGCACACACACTAGCTTTTAATTTGCTAGCCCAGGTTTATCAGAGGAGCTGCAGCAGGATGTGGTTCAGCATGACTGAACCATCCGTGCTTATCCGAAGAGCCCAATGACAGATGTTGCTGTCCATTTTCAAGCCTGTAATGCCACATCTGTACTTCTGCACGTCCTCTGCTGCTGGTTTCAATGCTAACTGAGCTCCATCTACAGCAGCTGCCACAATGCTCTCGCATTTCCAAGTGCTAGATCACCTTCCCAGTAATGCTTCCACTCTCCCGAAACACTTCCCAAGGAAAGAGCAGAGCATCCAGTATGCTCGAACCAAGCAGCACTAGCTTTAAGTCACCACACTGAAAACAAATACAGAGAATCCCAGAAGGAAACATAAAAAATGGTGAGCAGTCCCCAGCCAGCCAGCTGGCTTTCTATGAGAACACTTGTGTTGACACTTTGTGTTGACCCTGTTTTTCCTGAGAAACAGGGCTGCTGAGAGAGAAGACACATCCTCCCTCTCTTCTCTCTGCTGACTACAGCCATTCCAAATGAAGGAGACTGGTTAGATCAAGAAATGTGGGCTTGGACAGCACAATAAAGCATCCACTAATAATCAATCCCTTCCGAGCAGCCTTTCTGCCAACTGGCTACAGATTAGGCAATGATTACAAATTATGGTTACTTCTCCAAGGGAAAACACAATGTCACATGGCAGTCCATGTTCATCCTTTAATTCTGAAATCAGTTCCACTTACAGAAAAAGACAAACCTCTCTAACTACCTGTTCTGAAAAAAACCTCAGCCCTGAAATCCAAAGCTAGGTTCATCCTAGCTTGTGTTTTACTACTCACAAAGAAAACCTCCACAACATGGATAAACACTCGTGTTCCTAAGTTAACAGAAAATTCTGAAAATGCTCAGGAGGCAAATTTATTGCTACCAAGATTCTACTGTTGTCTCCATATTTATGGCATTCTGCTACCTCAGGAAGCACACACAAGACAACACACCATGGCAGCGCTGCCCTAACTCTTATTAACCAGCACACAGATGCAATTTGAGCCCGACCTAAGCCCAGGCAGCAGCCACCTGGGGACCCACATTCCTTGACAGCTCCACCGCCCTTGCACATTCCAGCCCCCTCATCTCTGGCCCTGAAACCAGGTCAGGGAGGCTCAGCATGACCTGATCTCCACCTCTGATAGCATCAAGTCCTGTCCCATCCCTTGCCACAACCAGGCTACGTGTGCTGTCCCCTAGAGTGAACCCTGTCCCACCCCACCCAAGAAGCACAGAGCAAGAATACATCTGAACACTGCTGAAGGTGCTCTCTCTCAATGGAAAGACTATTTTCAGATTAGCCATCAATCAAAACTTCCCAAAAATGAGAAAGTCTGGGTGCTTGGCAGGTCAGATGCTTACTATAGTGAGGGATTTGTAACATCCTCCCAAATTACACATTGCCCTTTACAGGATGCTGCAACAGCTGGAATCAGCTCCCATCTCACTTCCATCAGGAAAGCAGGGTCAATGCATGGCATCAGCTTCAGTGAATCACAACCAAGAGCTGGGCTCCCTTTTCCCATGCTCCATGGCACTATCTCCAGCCTAAGAACATCCAGCACCACCCACCCAGCTGGGGCAGAGGGAGTCAAGTGGTATGAGATCCCAGAGCTCCCAGGCATTATGGTTCTCCCTGTTACAGGAGACTTTCATTCTGCCTCCCCCAAGCAACAGCCTTTAATGGGGCCCCTCAATAGCTGGTTGAGATCCTACAGATCATGGAAAGATAATCCATAGCACTACTAATGCACTACTGCAGCTGTCCACAGAGAAAATATGTCTTCTCAACAAAAAAAACCAAAACAAAACAAACAAAAAACCAACCCCTCAAGCCCTTTGATCCTCTCCAACACACAATTATCTTAAGGACAAAATAGTCTTCTATGCCTCGGCACCTTGTACTAAGCTGAAAGAAAGGAAATTGAGACTGCTATTCGCTGCTTATTCTACATGGCTGCCCTGTCCAACAAGGCAAGCTTCTCCCAGCCTCTCCTGCATGGGCAAGCAAATCCTGATGGACAGGTACCTGCATTGTTGGGTGACCAGAGCCTAAAGGCAACGTTTTTGTGAAAATATGTTTTTCTTTAAAAAAAAAGACAAACACCTGAATTTCTAAGAAAAAAAAGATTTTGCCTTTTGTGGTTCTGTGCAAATTGTCAACTACAGTGATGTTTACCTGATTTCACAACTGTGTATTCAAGCCTGTGGAAGAAATACTTGAAAGGATCACCAAGAACTTAAATGTAAGGTTTTCGAACCAAAATGTTAACTTAAAGAAAAAAACAGTATAGCAAGCCTTGATCTAGTAGCACAAAACAAGCTTTAAAGACCCTTTCTAGAGGCTGATACAGATTGTTGCCCAGGTGCACCCCTTGCTGCATGACCCCTTGTTACCTGCACAGTCTCACTCCACCAGCTCCCAGGACTGCAGTGTGATAAGCGTTTCTTTCAGCAGAAGGGTCAGCTATTAAAAGCCCTTCCCCTCCCCACTGTCTGTTTCCATTCCACTGCCACTGCTTCAGTCATGCTGCTACAACCCTTTTGTGGAGCTGTGGAGGGAGCCAGCTGAGGGAACTGCTCCTGGTTAGATGTGGCTCACTTGAAGGGGAAAAAAATAGCATCGTTTTTCTAATCTGGGTGAGCAGTTTTACTGCCATTTGTGATGGGTGGTAGGAGCTGCTGTAGGAAGGCAGCTTGAGAATTGATGTCCTTGGTTTCCACAAGACACTGCTCATGAGTCCACCCGAACAACACAAGGAAAACGGCCGCTTGATGTCAAACACTCCAGTGAACACAAAACCAGGAAAGAATATAAGTAAGTACATTCCCCAATGCTCTGAGAGACTACTCATTTCAGAGGTACTCACACCTACACTTTATTCAAGGATTTTTAGAAAACTCATCTAAATATCCCAGCAAGGTGTTATTCCACTTGCATACTTCTCCCTCAATCACCCATTAACAACTTTTGAATTCTTGGCTGATTCAACCAAAAATCAACAGGAGTGCTGGAGTCTGACATACAGTTTCTAGAGAGTGCTTACCAAACTTGGCTCCTGCAGTCTTCCCAAACACATTTACTTGCCAATAAAACATGTGTTCTAGGAGCTGCACGGGACAAGATGTGATGTTTGTGAAAGGATGACTAAGAAAAAGGAAAAGAAGCATTGGAAGACGTCAGGAACAGGGATGCAGAGGGCTGCCATCCTCCATGTTCAAACTGGGAACCCTTCTGAAACCAGGACTTGCTTTTACTTGCTAGTGCAATGTAGTTTGCATTTGAAAATGCATTTCACTTTTACACAGGGCCCTTAATGCTACTTACTGAAGGGTCAACAAAGCAGCTCATGTGCTGAGCCAGTAAGGGTTAGGCTTAAGTGAGGTCTTAAAATATGCAGGAAAGCACAGGAGGGGTCTTACTTGTTGGGTTTCTAAAAATTTGCTTGTTTTTCAGCATTTGAACCTTCCCAGCATACCAGAAGAGGGAGCCTTTGACTGCCATCCCATGCTCATCATTTGTTTTATATTAGCAACAATGACAAGCTCTATTAAAAGTCAAGTTCTTTAAGTGAACTCTCACCCTTTGACACCTAAAACAAACAAAAAAGCCCAAGCAAGAATGAAAAAAACCACCCCACAACCCTCTTTGCTCTGTGTTATGAATATATCAATATTTTTGCTGCTGCACAACTCCTCAAGTACAGGGCTCGTAAGAAGTGCAAAAACTAGCTGCTTCCAACCCTTTAGCTGTGCAAGGCTCCAGCCCCTTTATCGCAGGCTTAGCTGGAGAGAAAGAGACAGAGAATTGACCACTTTATCTATAAGAAGGAAAAGGACCCTCTACAACTCCTTTTACATCACCAGCAGCCAGAATGAAAGTTCAGCTAGAGTTTCAAGAGCCATGGCACATTGACCCAGCAGCTTACAGCCAAGCAAATGCACGAGGTCCTTTCTGCTCCCACCACACGATTACAGCCCTCTTTAAAAAGCCCTGCAAGTATGCAGCAAACAGCTAGGCTGGCCTTGGGAAAGGGGCAGACCACAGTATCAGAAGTGTGGCACTTGGGGGTGAGGGCTTGTAAAGGAGCAAGATAGCCCTTTCTGACAACCCCCAAAGCATCAGGTTTCACTGCTCTCTCAGCAGTTGTGTCTCCTTCCCACTGGGCTGAACAGGCTGCTCCACCACACTGATGTAAAAACCAAGAAAGACCATCACTGTCCTGTTGCTAAACTAAGCTGCATTACTATAGGGAAGAACAGAACCAGTGTGTCTACACCTAGGAAGAAGAGCTTGCACTGCTTAAATTACATCAGTCCTAAAACAATGTGCTTAGTGGCCCGGCCCAGGGTACAGGTGTCCCGAGGACCCCATTATGCCCCCCTCACTTCAAATCTTATGGTATTAGCTTCTGACGTTGACTTTCACAGCCAGCCCTCAGCAGTCCTACCATGAAAGGCATTAGCTGCTTTATTTTTTGATATGAAAAGCTAGAAATATAAAGAGTTCATCAGGAAGTTTTAAAACGTCTAAATAGTTGCCATGTTGGGCTACAAAGCCACTTCAGAGAGAAGACCTTGAGGGCCATGAGCCCATAGTGTCAAGTTATGCCCTCCACCCCATCCCACCCCCTCCCTGGTAAAGGCAGACTTAAAATCTGCCTGAAAGGCACAAGAAAACGATTTTGGCAGTAAGCAAACCACACTAGGACCACTTTTCCCTTCATCAGCTGTTTCCAGTTCCTCACACAAAAGGCCAAAAACCCCTCCTAATTGCAGAAGTCCTTCACCTAACAGACCCTGCTCCCTGGGCCCTCCTCCCCAGGAACTGGGGGAGAACTGGGGCACAATAGGAAGGAGAGCAGCTAAAGGGAATAGATCTGTTAAATTAACACATTTTCTGTCAACCAAATCAGCTGCCCCTAGTGCTATTGTTGGTGAAACAATAGAGACCCCAGGAATGGGCACCCATTAAAAAGAACAAGCCTGCTGAAAGGATACACTCTGAGGCACAGCCTTGTGTGTTTAACAGGATTCTCTACTGTAAGGAAGAAGGAATCACTGGGCTGCATTGTTCCCACCACCACAGCAGATGCTGTTGCTTCTAGTAACGACGAAGGGGGAAGGAAAAAATAATTTTCATACCTACCTACAATAAAGTTTACTCGATAAACTCCTCGTTTGGGAATTTTCTTGCTCCCTGACTGTAGTAATTTCTGCACACAGCCCTTTTCTTGGGGAGATTTTTGCATGAAAGAAGTCTATAAAAGCATCCATTGCCATTACAAAAGTTAATTCTTCACCCTTCATGCAGGCACTTAACAGATGCCAGGGGCAGAATGGCACAGCTCTGCCGGCATTATTCGAAGGGAGAGAAAGACTGCAGTTAAGCAGATCTACATAGAAAACTGCAACAATTTATCCATGTTACTTTGAGCTGGTTTGGTGAGGGAAAATTCCAAAAGGAAGGAACTTTTCAGGCCTAATTTAGATGCACTAGGCAGAGGTTTGCATCAGCCCCACTGAATTGGTACAGATTTGTGGCAGTCGAATCTCTGAAAGCAAAGCAAACTGTGAAGTCATACTTAAGCTTCTACACAAAGAATCTGTTTCTTCTCTCTCTCTCTCTCTTTTTTGTTTTTGTTTAAGTTTATTTTAAACTACTAAGCTTGTGGGTGCACAAACATGCCATCTACCACCAGAGTCAGCTGCACTAGTGGAAGTAGTTGGAGCTTCTACCACCACAGAAAACCTGTAATAACAGCCTCCCTGTACTCCATCCAAGTCTCCAAAATTCTTATCGTGTTCCTCTTTCTCTTCTGCCTTCATCTGCTGCAGTCAATCCCCAACTCCCCTGTCACCTAACTCAGATCCGTTCAAAATGTTGCTGTCAAAATAACCTTCCTCACCCATTGTTCAGACACCCTTTGGCATTGTGAAGTCACTTGTTTCTTTTCATAGGCTTAAGATAACGTTTTAACTCACATATCAGTCCTAACTACCTATTCCTTCTTTTTTTGTATCCAATTATGCTCGAGTCTCATTATATTAAATGTAAACACTTGTGAAAAAGTTTAAGATGTACAGTTGGGAAAGATGTGACCTGCATTTGAAATGGGAGCTGATATAATGCTTTCCAATTTACAGAACACTTAAAACAACAGCTTGGAGAAGCATCTCTCTGCCTCCCCCTCTATTAATCACAACAAAGTCTAGAGCCCAATACAGATATGTACAGTGTTAATGATTCTATTCCAAACAAATAACTAAGGCAGCAAAACTGAAGGGCAACAAAGTAAGAACTGCTACTGGAACAGTACAGACACCTGGAGAGGGATGGGGCACTGGTGAAGCAATAAACCCAAACAGTGGACGGGATAGACAGAAAGAAAATGAAAGAATAAGAACAATACCAACCTTCCATCATTTTGTTTTTTAAACTTGATTTTCAAACAACAAATATCCACTCTGAATGCACTTACCCTAGGGCAGCCAGTGTTGCCTGGGGGAAGCAGAGGCACTGTGGAGTGACTCTGTACACTGGTCCATAAACAGGGCTTCTCTGCACAATGGGGTTGATGCTTTCTCCTTTCAATTTTGTTTCAAGTTCATTTTTCCCAACTCTGTCTACTCACCATGCAGTGCCCTCTGTACCACCAATTGCTTGGTCTTTTCTCAGACAATTTTCTTTCTCTAAAGCCATGTGCTTTGCATGAAAGTAAGTTTTGGTGAGCAGATTTATTGTTCACTCTCATTTCAGTCAGTGCCTACTCCTTTCCACTTCAGTTATGCCTACCACCAAATGACAAACAGCAAGAGGGACATACTAGTGATACCTGAACTATTCTACTGAGAAGGTGTTTAAATTAGCTCAGACTCACCCTCTACAAGTAGAGCTGACCTACACAAATTCAGTGACATTTTGGTAAGCTTCCTACACACCTACTGGTCTCCTTGATCTTAGATTCTAAGTTATCAGAAACTACATGGCCAGCTCACTTACACAATAGGATGAGGCACCAGGACATGCTGTACATGCTGCTGTAGTACAAATAATAATGCAGTACCAAACCAGAGTATCTATGGAGAAGCGAAGGTACCACACTAGCTATGCTATTAACTCCATACAAACCACTGACACAACAGGAGGGTTGTGCCATTTTGATGACATATATTACAAGGGACCCACCCAGAGGGCACAGAGCAATCGGCTTCCATACTGGCAAGACCCAAAGTGATAGGACAGAACACATTCAAAGCAGATTTGGCCATCCTATCCTCACAAGAAAAAACATTTTTCAAAGTACTAAAATTCTACCACTCCTGGAGCTTAACACATTGAAAACACATTTTTGCTTTTAAAGCTCTATACTGTTTGCACAGGCAAAACAACCTAACCTCATTCTTTGCTTTCTCCTTAACATAGCCACAGCACAGCCCTCCCTGTCTCCACACTCTTCCTCCTCCCGGAAGCAGTTGCAGCCACTGGTTTGTACAGCTACATAATATTCCTATAGGTGGGAAGAACATACCTGAAGGTAGAGCCAGAGCCCAAAGTGCTAGGATGGGGCAAGAGGCAAGGAAAAGCATTTTGAACTCTGTTAACAGCAGAGGCAATTTGCCCAAAGGCGCTTTTAAAAACCACAGGAAAAGATTTATGTTTTCCCTGTGTAATGTGGCTTTTCCCCTTTTCCCAAATAAACTAAGTTAACAACATTTTGACTATTTTCAAGCACATTCTGGAAATTCATGTGCCAGGGCAGAAGTTCCTAAATGTTTTAGTCTGCAGCTCCTGGGAGCACATGCCAGAGAGCTGGGTGGCCGCGCCACACTGGCTTCTGTCCAGTTTTTTCAAGCTGAGCTGAAATTCAGTTGAAAACACTAAGTATTCTCTTAATAATTTTTATGCCAACAATTCCAAAGCTGCCAGAAATATGTTTCAGTTGCAGAGGGGAGGGCATGGAGTCAGGAGGCACTTTGTCATGAGGTGTCCCACATTACAGTCCAGGCTTGAAGAGGGACACAGATCACTCCCTACCATCACCTGCACTAACTTGACTGTGGAAAGCATCCTTTTGGTCCACTGAGTCAAAAAAATTATACGCCCCGCTGGAGTTACAAGTAAATGAGGACAAATCCCTCTGATGCAGATTGTATAAGTCACTAAGAAAGAAGCTACCACAATCAAGCCAACACAACTGAAAGTCAACTTTTTAAGTGACATTGAAGTTTTAGACAGCAGATGGCTGACAAGGAAGCCATTTAAAAAGGGGAGAAGGGGTAAAGCAAAAAGCCCGCCCATGCCAGCAGGCAAAAGTGTGCTCAGCCATCCTCAGAGGTCCACATAAAAACGTGGCGTGAAGCCCAATGCAACCCAGAGTGCCCGCTCCTGGCCCGCTGAACTTTTGACCCACTCACAGTAGCTGAAACCCTTCTGAATCCATCGTCCAGTGATGCTGCAGAGGAGATTTGAAAAGAGGAGTCCTGTGCCTCATCAGGCGCCTGCATCTGCCAGAGCCAGCATGAGGGCTGGCTTCACCCACCCCCTCCCTGAACAATGCCCAGGGCTTGGCCTGACCGATGCACTTTTCTTCGTTTTGGACACCCCTTTCCCTGTTGCCTCTTCCTACACACTTGGTCCAGCAAAAGGAAAATAAAACATCTGCTTCTCAGGTTTCTTGACATCCAGCTGCTGATGGCAGCTCTGCATCTGTAAGCTTCACTTTCTTTTGGGCTATTAAGTAGAGGACAAAATGTTTGCATTCAAAGAGAAATAAAATAGTAAGAAAAGGTCCATGTACAAAACCCCCCAAACTTCTCAAATACCATAAGCAAATCTGCTCAGTGGAGGAAGGACAGGTCCAGATGGCCTATCATTATAGATCCTTCCAGCTAGCTATGGGGCAGACTCACCAGAAGAAAAAAAAATAAAAAAAAAAATAAATCAGAGGGCTGGGGGTGGGTGGGAGAAAGCACAGAAAACAAAAAGACAACTACAGCTTTAAAAAACAACAAAACCCCCATGAAAACCATATTGGAATATCAGATTTTGTCTGGTTTGGGGACTGCAGAGTGTAGCAGCGAGACCATAACCTCACAGGCTGCTAAACCAGAGGGAGGCAGAGAGCAGGGGGTATTTTTCACAAGCAGAATGAAGGTTTCTTTAAAACTTTCACTATTTGTAACAATGTTGTGAGAATTTAACACCAGACTTCCCTCTGGAGATACACTAGTATCAGAAAAAGGAGGATTAACTTGAGAGGGGCTCAGCCCTCCAGGGAAGAAGGGAATATCCTCTAGAAAGAGCCATGCATGCACAACAATAAGGCTATCCGTTATACACTGAGCAGTGTCAGACAAACATTTGCTCTGAAACTCGAGGAGTTTGACTGTGACCATCCTGCAGCCAAAACATTCTGAGCCAGAGAACTCCATTTCTGTTTCCACACACAACGGAACAGCTTCTCTCCAATCACACATTATAAATAACATCGAAGTGGACTAGAGCACTTAGTCCACAAAGGGTTACCTACGAAGGAGAGGAACTTTGGAGGGAAAGGGCAGTAACTTCTCAGACCACTAGCATTTGGCCACACACACACACACCTCACCTCTGTGCAATAATCAAAGCTAAAGCAAGAACATGTCATTTGCAGATGAGCACAGTTTCAATTTTTGATGGCTGGCCTGGGTTTTAATATTCCTTAATATTTGCCTCAAGGCACAGTGTTTTCCCAGCCCCCTAGAAGAACAGCCACCTCTGTTTCACTTACATTCCCAAAACTCAAAGCCCATCTGAGAGGCAATACTGAGACAGCCAGAACAGCACCAGTATTCCAAAGTCCAAAACCAAGAGAGAAGCCAAATGAAGTACAAACCCAAAATCAGAGCAGTACTCTTGGAGGGGGGAAAAAAAAGTCCCTTTTGTTTTCAAATCGTGAACTGTCTGGGCAAACTCTTGGCACAAAACGCCGTTGTTCCTACGTATCCCCCAAAACAGTGACGAGAGTGGAACTGCTACACCAGGCAAAAGGTAACGAGATGGTTCGCTTCAAGGAACAGCAAGTTTTGAAACCGCGAGTGCTACACTGTTCTCACCCTGCCCGAGTTCTGACAGCTGCATCCACCCTCTCATTACATCCCGATTTGAACAGCAATTTCCACCATCCCTCGAACAAAGATCATCCTTTAAACCCCAGTTCAGCCAAATACTGCCGGCCATCCACTTCTCTTGGTTGAGCTAGATGGTCTTCAGAGGTCCCTTCCAACCCCCAGGATTCTGTGATCCACAGGCACGGAGGCTTTGGTGACATTTCCAGTGGGTTGCTTCTACTCTGCAACACCCTCAACACCAACCCACACACGCTCCTCGACATCCCTCCCCCCAAAAAAGCAAGTTAATTTGTTCCGAGTGATGTTAACTCCCCCACCCCTAAGCGTGCTCCGGGAACCAAAGGGGAGCCCACATTTACTTGGTTTGTGAAACAAGCCAGATGCTAATTGCCTCCAAAGGTGAAAGGCTACTGCCTTGGCTCTTTTATCATTGTAAATTCAGGTTCCTTCAAGACTTGGCGCAGCCGGGCCCAGCAAGCCTTCCCCCCCACCCACCCCCCTTTAATGGTTTAGCATCAATAGGAGGGGGAGGGGAGTTCCCTTTCGCAAGAAGTTGCATCATTGAGAGACCTTATCCCCTTTCAAGATTTCACACCGCATAAGGGATTCCCCCTCTTCAGAAATCCGCATCCTGCTCGAGTAGTTTTGCTCCTTAAAGGGGCTTCGCACATTCTTGAACTTTGAAGCATCTTCAGAATTCGCGGAGCAATTACTGTCTTTAAAAAAAAAACAACTAACCACACACACACACACACACACACACACACACACACACGTTATTCGCCCCGTTTTATTGCCCAGCGCTCTGGCAAAAGCGGCTTTTCACAGCCGCTACAAAAGGTTTCCTACAAGGACACAATTTTGTTTGTAACGTTTTGTATAGCCCGAGAGCAAAATATTTACGGATCATTAGCCACTCGCACCAAGATACGAATTAAAGACAAGCCAGGCAAAGTTACCGGGGGCAACGGGCGAAGGGGTTACGAGAGTCCAGAGGGGTTTTTTTTGCCCCACTACTCAGAGGACGGTGGCGGCAGCCGGTGCTCCGGAGCCTTCGTGCAGTCGCACAATGAGCGGCGCGGTGTCCCGCGGGGCTGCCCATACCGGCTGCGGCGTGCTAAGATGCGGGACAAGGGCTGCACTCCCCCCGCTGCCCATCCTGCTACCGGCCAGGTGGGGATCTCCAGCCCCCCTCTCCACCACTAACAAAAGGGATCAACTTGGACACAGTCTGAGCGGGCAGCAGACCACACACGCCAGCCCACCCCCCACCCCGCTCCCGCAACAACAGCCGGCGGGTACCCCCAGGGAAGGTGGGGGATTACCGGACCGGACCCGCCTCTCGTCGCCACCATTTTGGGTACAGGGAACCCACCGACGGCTGCGTGCCGAGTCCGTCCGCCCCCACCACCTTTGTATGCGGACACTGGCCCAGTGGAACAATGCGGGCCGTCGGCGGACGGCCCCACTCCGCCCACGACTGCCCCGGCCCCGTGCGCCCCGTCGGATCCTGGGCCGGTGTGTGTGTCGGAGGACTGTTGTCCGCCGCCGCTCGTCGGTGCCCCGGGACGGGCACGCTGAAAGTTTGCGAACGCGGCTGGGGAAGTTGATGCATCTGCGGCAAGCGGAGTGGAGACTCCGTGCTGCATCCCGCCTGGACCCAGCGGAGAAAAAGCAGGGGGATGGGGGAGTGGGCTGAAGGTACCCCCCGGCGCG
>VZRI01000303.1:154857-191514 GCA_013397515.1 Upupa epops
GGGGCGGAGCGCGGGGAGTGGACAAAAGGCGTGAGGGCGGGGTGGGCGGGGCACTGGCGCGTGGTGGGGGGGATGTCGCGCGGCCGCGCACGCGGAGGGGGCGGAGCCATCTTTCATCACAACAACAGAGGCTCCGCGCACCCGGCTGACCACGCCTACAAGGGGCGTGGTCATAGCGCGATAGGCGGGGCTAACGACTGTTGGGCGGGGCCATTAGCCCTAGAGGGGTCCGGGGGCTGGCTGCGGAACGGCCTGCCGGAAAGGCAGTCGTGGTGAGGTCTGTAGTCGGCCGTCTATGAGCCGGTAGGGCGCCCATGTGGCAAAAAGGCCAGAAATGGCCAGCAGGGGTAGGAAAGGGATCGTCCGCCCTGTCCCCAGCACGGGTGAGGCCGCACCTCAAACCCGGTGCACAGTTCCGGGCCCTTCACTGCACGAAGGACATGGAAGGGTCCAGGGCATGTCTAGAGAAGGGCAATAAGGCTTGTGGAGGGTTTGGAGCACAAGTCCTGTGAGGAGTAGTTGAGGAAACGAGTTGTTTACCCTGGAGAAAAGGAGGCTGAGGGGAGACTCTCTACAGCTACCTGAAAGGAGGTTGGAACAAGAATGGGGACAGCTCCTGCTCCCTGCTTTCATGTAATAGGACAAGAGGAAGTGGTTGCAAGCTGCTCCGGGGGAGGTTTAGGCTGAATGTTAGAAAGAATTTAATCACTGAAAGGGCTGTTGAGCATTGGAATAGATGCCCAGAGCAGTGGTTGAGTCACCATCCCTGAAGATGTTTAAATAACATGTAGACCTGGACACAGTTTATGGGTGACTTGGCAGCGCTGTGTCAAAGGTTGGACTTGATGATCTTAAATGTCTCTTTCAAACAAAGATATTCTGTGATTCTGTGCATCCAGTACCTCATTTTTTTTCTGGTTCTGAAATGAAACTGGTAGCACTGCCCTGTTTTGAAAAACAGGAAAATTATTCAGAATCAGATAGGTATTACCTTCTCATGGGAGTGCCCTAACGAGGCATAGAGCTTCAGTGCTATCAAGCTACTATAACTTTGCACGCTGTCACAGTATCACTTTACAGCCTCTCTCTGCCTCCACAGTCCAACCTCAGAACAGTTGCTTAGTATCACTGTGTACAGCTGCACCAGCTTAGGATCTTGCCCCCAGTGAAACCATTACAAAGGTGTGTTCAACCACTGTTTAGGACTTGCTTCCTTTCACTCCTTCCTGCTTTGGTTGTCTGAGGCCGGTTTTGTACATGTCCCACTTTTGTTAGCTGTTCCACTTCTTTATTCAGTTAACTTTCTCATCTTTAGCCTCTCTCCTTCACACCTTATATTCCTTTGCTATTCCTAGTGCCATCTCAGACCAGTTGAGGGTGATAAACCTGTGTGCTCAGTGCAGGATGATAGAGCAGAGATATGCAGATCTCAGACTGGGCTTGATGGCTATTAGTCCCAGAAGGAACTGGACTAATCCCACCAGCTGGTAACCGCCAAAGCAGATGCAAGGAAGCATTGAAATTGCTTGAGTTGGGGTGGGAGAGGAAATGGGACCTCCCCTTTCAGAAGCAGCCCGAAGATTGGCTGTTTCAGACTAAGGGCAGATGTCCTGCTCTATTGCTGACTTGAAGACATCAGAGAGGAAAAAGCCGGTGGCACCAGTGAGTGTCATTGTATTGCTGCTAAGTTAACACCAGCTGACATAGAGCAGTCTGATTTCAGAGTCTGCAACCCCACACACATACTTTTGAGACTTCCAGAGTTTCCTCTCTGTGTTCAAAATGAATGTGGCAACACAGAGTAAGATGAAAGCATAAGCTCTGTGCTCTGCCCTAGGCAATCAGCTAACAGCCTGCCCCAGGAAAACTTTGGCCAAGGCTAGGAACAGCTAATTTAGAGAAGAATCAAATCAAGCCAGAGCAGTGTGGCTCACCAAGAATGAATGAGTTCTAATTTCATTGCTGTTTTCCATATTGCAGGATGAAGGGATACCCATTTCACCCAGTGAAAATGGAAGGAAGCAAATTAAAAAAGGTGCAAGGAAATGTTTGTACCATGTGTAATTAACGCATGGTATTTGTTACCATGAGGCTTCATTGAGGCCAGGAGATTAGCAGGATTCAGAAATGGATTAGACATTTATATGAATACTGAGAACATTAATGGTTACATTAGAAGGGATATAAATAAATTTTAGAAGGAATATAAACCATCAGGCTTCAAGGCACAACATAACCACTAACTGACGGTGAGGGATTAGGGAGAAATATCCCTTGTGGGCAGGTTATTCTGTAATTGTCCACTATGTGGTTTCACACATGTTTCTTTGAAGTATCAGAGAGTGTCAACCATTGAAGTGATAACACTGGATCAGGAGGTCTGCTGCAACTGTTGTGCATTTTGAGGAAGGTATGATTGTTGCTTGCGAAATGCAGTGGCAGAGAGGCAGCATCAGGCCTCTTACATCATTCCTCAGACACAGGCCTCACTCTGCTGTGAATTTCACACCTACAACATGGGTTTCCTAGGCCTTCCCCATCAAGGGTTTTGCCCACTGTTTACTTGGCTTCTTAATTGTCTTTCTAAATACAGCCTTTGTGTATGTTTGCCCAAAATCTTTTCAACTTATTTATCATTTGCAGGTGACCAATAAGTTCTACAGTAAACCTGGCTGTGTTTTGAGGCACAATGACCCCAAGACTTTGTCTTGATTAAGGCAATATCTGATTTCTCACGTATTGTATCTGCCTGAACTAGTGTAAACTAGCTCCAGCTACAAAATGGTAACGTCCAGAGAGGACAGTACAGGTGAATTTACAAATACTTTGTCAACATACAAGATTACTATAAAATAGCTCTGCATAAGAAATCTTGGAGTGACAAGTCCTCAGACACTCTTTCCTTCAGGTCTACAGTATTATTTAATGGCTGATTCTTCCTTGGAGCAAGATTTCTGTCCTCTGTCCATGTAAGGGGGTTTTGTGTTGCATTGCTGTCTTGTTCTATCTTAACATTCCTCGCTGAATTCCTGTAGTGTCCAGCCATGGCTTGTCTTACCACTGCGTCTTTGTTTGCTCTTGATGCTAGATCAAATCACTTTATCATACCCCAATTCTCTATCCCACTAACAATTCAGTGAACTTTAAAGAAGACTCCAAATCACTGTTTTTGTCAGAAAAGCTGCAGTCTCAATTCTGCATCATGTCTTTTTGAATTGTCTCCCTCTATCTTCCCCAGTATTTCTGTTGGGCTGTGTTTTCTCTGCTATTGTTTGTTTTATGCAAGGGTGCTGGAGGCTCTCCATGATCACTTAGGGTTGCTTCACTGTGCCAGATTCTTACACTATTCTTAAATCAGTTATTGGATTTATTACTCAAGCATAAAAATCTCTGCTCCTCCACTGTGTTCAGCAGTAAGTGAAGACGAGGTGAGTATAATATGGCATTTCCTCTTCTTTGGTAAATAACTCCATTCACAAGTCTGTGTGCTTCTCCCCTTCCAAGCCACCTTTGGTTGTGAGTTGCCTACTCTTAACTAACAAAACCACGGTCTGCACTGACCTGTATCCTTTCCCAGTTTGCTATACTCTTCTTCTTGGTATTGTTTTTTCCAGGTTATGGGTAAGACTTCACTATCTACTAATTTGTCAGATCAATATTGAATCCATGCTGCTCACTGTCTTCCACAGTTACATTTTTTGTCTTCCTTTCCTCTTAAACTGGCTGTAAATTGAGGACTTGCATCAAGTAGAGCTTGATATCATTAATAAGGATATCTTTCAAAGAATCATAGAATCATTAGGAATCAGAAGGGACCTCAGAAAATCATCTAGTCCAATCCCCTTGCCACAGCAGCACTTAGACCAAGTCACACAGGAACACATCCAGGCAGGTCTTGGACATCTCCAGAGAAGAAGACTCCACAACCCCCCTGGGCAGCCTGTTCCAATGCTCTGGTACCCTCACTGGGAAGAAGTTCCTTCTGATATTGATATGGAACCTCCCATGTTCCATCCTGCACCCATTGCCCCTTGTCCTATCACTAGATGACATTAAGAAGAGCCTGGCTCCATCCTCCTGACACCCACCCCTCACATACTTATAGACATGAATGAGATCCCCCCTCAGCCTCCTCTTCTCCAAGCTCAAGAGACCCAGCTCCCTCAGCCTTTCCTCATCAGGGAGGTGCTCTGCTTCCTTCATCATCTTCGTTGCTCTATGCTGGACACCCTACAGCAACTCTGTGTCATTCTTGAACTGAGGGGCCCAGAACTGGACACAATACTCCAGATGAAGTCTCACTAGTGCAGAGTAGAGGGGAAGAAGAGCTGTATTTCCACTTCCTACCTTTAAGCTGAAGCATCAGTGACTAAGTTTCTACAATCTATGTACAGGATGACCTGCAGTCTACCTTTGCGTCAAGGGTTTTATCCCAAGATAACATTAACCAATCAATGTAGTTTATGTTTTAATGGGCCAAAACAAAAAGGCAATAGAGAGGGTTTGAAAAACCACTTGTAAATGGCAGAGAAAACCAAAATTAATTTGATTTGGAGTAAAAACAACACATCACATTTAAGTGACCCAACATACCCCCCCAAAAAAAAATCCCACAAAACATACAGAGATTAATCACATGGTCTCACATGAACTGAGCCAAACTGCAATCTCCAGACTTTCAAAGGGAAGAGGCTTCCAGCAGTTTTTGCTCCTTCTGGAAATGTGGAGTCCATTCACTCCATGCACACACACCTCAGCACCAGCAGGCTTTTGAGAGTCCACTTCTGTTCTGTGTGCTTCCATGCCAGTCCTCTATTTCCAGAAAGCTGATTGCTATGTTCAATAGGGGAAAGAGATATCCATTTCAGCAAACCATGGAATTCAGACCAAACCTGCCTTTTGCTGATCCTTGAGGTACCACTCTTTCTTTTACTCCATTCACCACATTCCCAGAGTGAGATGGCTACCGCATTCAGTACAGTGACATGTGTCCTCTCCAAACACAGGCAAAATGTGAAGAAGAAGGATCCAGAACCCACAAATTGGAAGTTCCAATCCCTCTGTTTGCTGAGAGCTGCAAAAACTCTGCTTGCAGTTTTGAAGTCAAACATCACTGTCCTGGTTTCAGATGGATGTCTAGATCAGTTCTGGGTTGGTGCCTGCAATCCAAGCACACCAACCAGCTCTTGCTGAGAATTCAACCTGTAATGAAGCAACTTTGCTAAAAAGAAAAGAATTCATTGAACCCACAATCAATAAGCAAAGAAAAGTCCCCCAAATAAGTAAAAGAACCTAAAAAAGTAAAACAGAAACTGTATCACGATGCCATCACACACACTCTGAGGGAAACGGGAGACAGCTAATGCATTGGTTTTTGGCTTCAGATGAGAGCCCTGTAGAAAGACAGTGTAACCAGAGGGGGAATTCACCCATCCCCTCCATCCACATCGTGATGCTTGTGGAAAAGTTCCTTTTCTGGTCCTCTTGCAGATGTCAGCTTCCCCTGTATGCCTCAGACTTGCTTCAAACTCCTCTCATCTTAACAATGTGACCATGGCCAACAGATTCTATTGAAGATCTTTGAGGCCAGCAGCATCTCAGATGTAGGAATAGAGAGAAGCCTAGTGCCTTTCTGCTTGCCAAAATTTTAAGAGATCAGTCCCATCTGGTTTTAGCACAAAACTTCAGGCCAAGCAGTAGGGACCTTCAGAGGTCCACCTCAGGACTTCTCTCTCTCTCTTATCAAAGCTTCTCCCAGTCTCTCAGTGGCAGGGCTGGGATACAGCATCTGTGTCAGTCCCATGGCCTTGGTCATAAGGGGACACACCTGTGGTGAGGACAGAGGCAACATGGTGCTGGTCACATGAGGCCATGCTGTTGTGGGAAACAGGCCCTGCTTTAGGGTCTCTCTCTTGTTTTCCTCTTTTCTCTTTTTTCTTCTCCCAAGTGGTAACAGCTCTGAGGGAGGGAAAGGGTTAAGAGCTCACCACCTTCTTGCATCTTCAGAGACAAGTGGGCTGAGTGGGCCATGGCAGGCAGATCCATGCTGGGGCTCACAGCTACAGTCCAAAGATTTTGCTCCCTCTGTGTTCCACCCCTTAGGGAAGGGGAAGCTGTGACTGGCCTCTGCAGTGGCAAGGCTGCGGCTGCCAGGCCAGAGTTGGCCTCCCCTTAGGGGAACCTCAATGAGGGACTTTACAGCCAGGCCCTGACCCCCACCAAAGGGGCTGTGGTTTCACTGTGTCTAGCAGGGGCTAGTTGAAGAGCTGTGGTGGCCAGGCCTTACCCTCCTACCCCAAGAGGTGGGGTGGTTGAGGGCTGGCCCCTCGGCTGGTCAGAGCTCTCTGTCTGCCAAGAGAGAGGAGAGGAAGCCCAGAAATCTGGAATTCCACTCTCTTTTATAGACTCTGTCCACCAGTAACTTGGGGTCAGGACACTGCCCAAGGAGTCTGGTGGGACAGCTCTCTCTAGTTTCAAAATTAAATGCTCTTTTGGCATAAGAGCACAAAAATCAAACATCTGAAAATTTAGACGATTTTCAAACTACAACAATCAGCACAAATTCCATTAAAACACCTTGTAAGGACTCAAAAGCTTTTGCAAAAGCCAGACATCAGACTCTGTTCCTACCAGCAGCACATTCCCAGAAGCACAGTGTTCTGGGAGGTTTATGTTTTCCTAATTTTGGGGAGTTAACTTAAGAATAGGTTAAACCTAACATTTACCCAAAACAAAACTTATGTATTTCAAGTAGACAAGAGTTGTGTTTTAACCTCCTACTTTCATCCAAAGCCATTTCCACCTTCTACACCCCTATATATTACCTTCTAGAGTTCTGTCTTTTGATCCATCTTCAAATTCCTTGTTCCGTTTTCAGGGTCTCCTAGGCAAAAACTTTTTGGTTTATATAGCTTGAAAAGCCTTCCTGACCAGAACAAAGGTTGGAATACTCTGGCTTTAATCCCTTTGTCTTATACCAGCAATAGTGTGGCCAGAAGGACTAGAGATGTAATTCTCCCCCTGTACTGGGCACTGGCCAGGCCTCACCTCAAGTGCTGGGGGCAGTTCTGGGTCCCTCACTTCAAGAAAGACATTGTGGATCTGGAGCGGGCACAGAGGAGCAACGAGGCTGGGGAAGGGACTGGAGGGAAAGTGATGAGGAGAGTGGTGTTGATGAGGGAGCTGGGGTTGTTTAGCCTGGAGGAGAGGAGACTCGGGGGGACCTTTTCCCTCTCTCCAACAGCCTGAAGGGAGGTTGTAGTCAGGTGGGGGTCGGTCTCTTCTTCCAGGCAACTAGCAACAGAACAAGAGGGCAAGGTTTGAAGCTGCACTAGGGGAGGGTTAGGTTGGATGTTAGGAAGCCCTTTCTCACAGAAAGGGTGATCAGACACTGGAAAGGACTCCCATCTCTGGAGAGGTTTAAGGAAAGACTGGTCATGGCATTTAGTATGGTCTGATGTGGTGATGTTAGGTCATGGGATGGACTGGATGATCTTAGAGGTCTTTTCCAGCCCAAATAATTCTGTGATTCTGTAATTGTGTGACCTGCCTTTCTGTGTTGCACAAGTCAAGGAAACATAGAGTGAAGATGCACACACACACAGAGAAGATTCTGGGTTTTTTGGGGTAGTGGTGGGTCTGTGGTCATGGAGGCAGCTGGAGGGATCTCAGAAGAGGTGTGAAAGCAGGTGAGAATCTTTGCTTCCTGTAACTGAAGAGTCAAGAGAATAAAGCCATGTTGTTTTTTGATAATGATTTCTTTTGAGGTACTAGATGTTATTTTTTAAATAGCAATAGCAGTGGTGCACAAGGGCCTGAAATAAGATGCTGGAAAGCCAACAGCAGTTGAACAACAGGAAAAGTCCTGTTTCTTTGACGAGAAAGTGCTGAAGCAGAGGAAAACACATTTGGAACAGAGGACATGGGTGTAGTCAAGAGACTGTGTAGGATGAGAGAGACGCAAGGAAAGCAGGGCATGAGAGAAACTGATAAATACACTGAGAGGTGGGAAGTGGAGGAGTCTATACATCTGCTTCCTAATTAGGAGGGAATATGGAAAAGCCTGTAGTAACAAACAGAAGGGGAGGGAAAGGAGTGGGAATGTTGTGAGGGGGAAAGGGAAAGAGTATTGACTAGCTGAATGAAGTGGTAAAGTTAGGGAGGGAGAAGCTGAATAGAGAGAAAAGAAGAAATGTATAGTGAAGGCAATTATCAAACAGGAGGCTGCTCCGGTTAAAGTATGAGGTACGCAATTGAGGTCTGAACAGCCTGACAATGTGAAAATTTAAGTTACCAAGGGGTCAATAAGAAGGAGAACCAGATGTTAAGGCAGAGAATGAAGAGATGGGTGGGTAGAGCCAGCTGCTGAGTGGAGTTATGAGAGACAAGTGGACAGTGCTGGAAATCATGTAAGACAGGAATTGGTGACGGGAGTAGCAGAAGAAAAGATACTCATTCTCACTTATCTGGCACTGTGCTGCAGTGAACCAGCCTGCACAAGGTCTGTTGCTGAAGTTGGGTGCATGGCATCAATGCAGCTGCGTTTGACTTAAGTCTGCAGGGCTGCAGATTTAGCTGGGACACAAACACTTCTCTTTATATTTGAGTAACAAAGAGGTTTTCTTTGAGTTCTGCAGCATGCATCACAGGTGATGTGGATTTGAGGCTCATCTGCTCAGAATTCAATTTTTTGTTAGAATTTAATCTCCAGTTCCTCGTGTGCAGACCTCAGGTGTAATGCCATGGAGGGTGCAACTGCAAAAGCAAACTGTGTGTGGAATCTCCTGGATGTACACATTCCGCTCATTCAATGTACAAGCTAAGGTGAACAGGTCACTCCTGTGAAGCTTACTTAGTATGAAAAAACTGCCAATGCTCTTTGTAACATCCTAGATATTTACTTCACCACAGTATTTGCAGCTGAGCAAATCATTATGAAAGTCAGAGTAATTTCATGTTACTGAAGTGTAGCCATTCTTTACATGCAGTCTCACACACTATCCTTGGGTTAGGCAGAAAATTAGAAGCATCATGCCATTTTCACCTTGCATCAGATCTCGTAGTCAGAAAGCACCCACCTACTGGGAAATCTGACTAGCACTGCTGGGATGGAACATACTCCATCGCAGCTCTTCTCTTGTGTGCTTTACTGAGCATACATATCACACCAACAGATCTAAGCCATAGGTCTCAACAGATTCTTTGCTCTTAATTCATTGTGGCTGAAAACCACAGGTTGTAACTTGATTTTTAGACCCCTAGAGAGCAATCAACAGGCAAATGATAATTTGTGGCAATGGATTTAAAACCAGGGAATCTGGATCTTTTGAAATCTTCCCCAGAAAGAGTAGCACTGAGAGGGGCCCACTGTCGATGCATTTGTTTGTGGTTAGCCATTCTCACAGCTGCTGCCGAGCACTGGTCTGGCAAAGAGACAAGTCAGCCATGGGCTGGCTTGAATGGCTGCACAAGACAGGGAGCTAACAATCTGCCCTGGAAACTTTGGTGGGAAGCAGAGCGGAGAGATGGACAAATCCAAAAGCTTTCATGTCTCCTCAAGTCTGTTGTCTCTCCTTCTGCCATTCGAAGCTATTCCACAGGCAACAGATATTTTCATTGTTTCTGGACCAGTGGGTGCTGATAGAGTACGGTTCCAGTGCTCTATCCACTCCAGTACTGGTTCCTATAGACTGACTCCAACCACCCGGTGAGAGATTCATCAGGATTCACTGCCACAGCCTGAGCTTGTTCAGCTCAGGTGCAGTGCAATGTGGAGGAAATGTACTCGCAGAGAAAGAGAACAGCCCCAGACGAAATTCAGAGAATGCTTTACAGCATGTGTAGAACAGCTTCCTATAGGTCATTCCAGGAGAGAAATGCTACCTTCCTTTAGGAGAATTAAGAGACTATTCTGCTTACAACCCACAACGATTTGGTTCTCTGTTCAACACCTTCTTAGGTGGGAATGGCTAACATTTTCTTGTAAACAGCTTCCCATAGTCTGGCCTTAGAGACACAGTATGAGGGGAAGTGTGATTTCATTTGTCTAAAGCCACTGATCTCATACAGCTATGAGAGATTCTGCTGAGTACCTACCTACACTGAGTGAGAGGGTTTCCATTCAGAACTGGTGCCACCAAGTCTATACAAATTAAGAAATTATATGTTTATGTGCATACCTATCGCTGCTGCTGTGGCAGGAGTTGGAAAGGCAAGACCCAAGATGATTGTAGCCAGTGCAGTCCTTTCCAACACTGCATTTGACAACCATCTGTTAGTTGCTTTTCCTGCTATGCCACTTCTGTGGTGAGCACAAGTCCTGACTGCTAACCTGTTGCATTGCCAGCATCCATCTCCATCCTCACTGATACCTTTGCTTGTTGCTGTTGCTGCATTTGGCTAATGAGGTACTCAAATCCCATTCCTTCCATAGTGGTCAGCACAAATTAAAAGACTTTATTTCTAAATCCTGTAAAGAATGGGGTAATAGGTTACACTGATGTATGTGTCTAGAAATAAGGCAGATCTTCTCAGAAGGCTGAGCAGCCATACAAATATTAGCAGGACTGAGTTGTGGTTCCAGCTCATTCACTGAATTGCTCTTTGTCTTTGAGTAAATCAATTCACATGTATCTTCCTCATCTACAAAATGGGAACAATCCCACTTAGATACCTCAGGGACGTTGCAAAGCTCAGTTAGTGAACACTAGTGCCTCCAGACCTCTCATTACCATGGTATCTTTGTGTTTATGGCCTTGAAATTGTAAAATGCTACATACAAGCTTAGCATTATTATTGTAGGTGAGGTGGAGAGACTTGATCCAGTTTGTGTGTAAGTATTCAAGGCAAGTAGTTGGCATTCCCAGTGATGGCTTTGGTACGAGGCCTGGCCCAGCTGGAGAAAATGTTTCCCTGACTTTTCTTTGGGATCCCTAATGTAGCTGCAGTTTTAAGTGTGCACCAGTTTAAGTTGCACTTTTACTGGTTTAATGAATTCAGTATATACAATTAAATCCACCCAGCATAAACACAATTTAAACCTGTTTAGTTGTACCGTTGGTTCCTGTGCAAATAAAACAGCAAGAAATCACTTCCTCTGGCATAAATAGTCCAGACATGTCTCAGTCAGAACACGGTCCATGAAAGACTTTCAAATCCCTTTTGGATGTCAGGTCACTCAGAGAAAAGTGATTGTAGGCAGCTCAAAGTGGGGGAGGCTGGCAGATTTGTGGAGTGAAGGGAGTTAAGTGCCCAGCCTCAAAGAGAAAGAGCTAGTGACTAATCCAGTTAGTCATCTCCAGACCTTTCCCAGAACAGTTCTGCTTGTAACTAAGGAGTTTTAAGATACTCAGCTTTTTCTGCCGACCAGTTAAGGGAAAGCCTGATTTTCCACAGAGGCAGTCTTGCCCTTAGGGGCTCTTTCCATTCATGCTGAATGTGCATTAGAACAGACCTGAGGTGTTCCCTTCACCTTTCTTACTGCAGCCTCCCCAGTAGCTGTGCCTGCTGAGGCAGGGGATGTCTGGCTAGCCAAGGGGTGACAGTCAGATGGGAAAGACACACTGCTCCTTCCACTGCATTTTCACAGCAGCTGGAAAATGGTTTCACACTTTATATTTTGCAGACACCAACTCCATTCTCTTAAGGCACAAGCAGCACATTGCTGCTCCTCAGCTTGGTATCGGCCTGAAACATGTCTCCCTGGGGCCACACTGGGAATGGTGGCAGAAGGGCCATTTCCATTGCACACCCTGCGTACAGGGTGCACTGAGCAGCAGTGTGGAGTACTACTGTCTCCTTGGACACACACAGCCCACCCACCACCCCCCCAATTCTCCCTTCCTCTCAGTATCAATATTAAATCCAGGAGGCTTGGGCCAGCGGTATGATTTTGCATGTTCTTGTGCAAGGTTTTGTCTTCAATCACCATGAAAATCAATATTCGGAAGCTGCCAAAAGGATTGCTTTCCAGACATGATCTGAATGGCAGTGGTCTCCTTGCTGATGAAATAACTGTCTGCTGGGAAATAACAGTGAGGCTGATGGGTCTGATTGTGTCCTCTATGGAAACTGCTGTTCAGAGGCTTTCAGAGAGGCAGACTTAGGCCACACAGTGACCTGTGGCTGTCACTTGGTCACTAGTCCAATTTAAAAGAGCAATGAGGAAGTGGAAAGAAAAGAACTGTTTGTGCCATTAATGACACTGTCCTCCCTGGACTCTGCAGCTGGTTTTCATTTGCTACTTCTCATCAAACACTTGAGTCTTGGCTTCAGGGTTTCCCATGCTAATAGGATGTCAATACAAGCTGCTTGCGCTTCTCGCTTCTCACAGTTAAGCATTAGGCAGAAGGAATGCCATAGATGCCTGAACAGATATCTTATATTTGGAATGTAGTCTTGGCCAGAGGAACCTCTTAGGCTTTGGTTCCCAGCATCCCAACCAGCTCTGCCAACACACTGCTGCTTTCCCCTGAATTTAAGTTGAGGAACCTGTCACAGACAACCTGGCTTTGGTGGAAGGGTTGCTCATGTGGAAACACATGATTCATTTCCAACCTGTGACTTGATGAAAATGTAGGTCAATAAGTAGTGGAGAAAAGTCTGCACTAGCAGGGAGAAGAGCAATTTATGCATTCTTCGGCACTTCACAGCTTTAAAGTGTTAGGTTTCCCATATCCGGCTGTCCTGGTTCACCCTCATGTCTAAACATCACTTTGCTGCTGGGAAGAGAGGGATGTGTGGTGGCAGCTCTGTCTGCTACAACCCTCTGTCCTGCTAGACCAGTACATTGAAAAAATCAGCCACTCAAAATTGTATCACCTGAATAAACAGTCCGATTTGCAGAAATACTCATCACCCAACCGCTCTGCAGCTTATCTCAGTAGCTATCTTTCCCTTGCCTGTTCCCAGGGGGTCACTCCCAGTAACATGCAGAAGAATGGGTTAACTTTGATGGCATCTCTGGGGGTCACCCTACTTTACACTCTGGGTGAGGGCAGAATCTGCCCCCAAGCCCCAAAAGTCATCAGCAAGGGTTTGATTTATACATCTAGACAAAGCCCCATGGGGAACTGCTGAATGGAAATAAAAAATATTATGCTTTACAATTAGAGAAAAAAAGGCTTGGGAGTTAAAATATGAAGTGATCAAGCTATTAACTTTCTCATTTAGAAGCAATGGTCACTAAATTATGGGGCATGTCGCCTTCCTCCTCCTCTAAAGAATGATCCTTTGAAGATGATACTGGTCGGTTATGTGAACAAGCAATAAAGTGTAATTAATCCTGGTCTGAAAATATGATCAAATACCAGCAGCGAGTCACAGATGAGCCTGAGGGGGTTAAGGAACTTAAATCAGAGCAGCACATCAAGCAAATAGTAAATCCTCCCACTGCCTCCTGTCACCCCAAACATCCAGCTAGGGCTGCCCCCATCAAGACATGAAGTGTGCTACCTCATGTGGACTACTCAGAGAAAAGCTCTGCTCATGTGTGCTCCTAAAGTGGTCTGGCTCCTAGAGAGGAAGCCTCTGAGAGAGACCCAGGAGAGCTCCCAGAGTTATTAGTCTTCCCTGTGTGTCACTGCTGAACCAAGTGTAGCGCAGTGCTAGCAGCCTGGAGTGTTTATGGGGAGGGAAAGGGGATGGAGCTTCCGGAGAGCCTACGTTTTAAGAAATAATACTGTATATCGGTCCTAGCCAGTCCTGGTGGTTAAAAATTCTCTGGCAGCGTCTGGGCATATTGCAACCTGAGCAATTACATTTTGCTGGTCTTAAAGCAATTCCAGACAGCTTCAGCTGAAGATAAAATTAATTTTCCTCTTCCCTGGTGAAATGTGCTCTGCTGTGCATGGGCTATGCTAGAGGCAGCTGGACTGCTGGAAGGAGAAATTGCTTGCTAGGACATACAGTGGAAATTTCATGGAACATATTTTGTGAGAGTGGACAGGAGAGTCCCCAGAGACAAGATTGGTCCTGCAAGCCACCATTCAGCCAAGCAGCAGCATGCGGCTCTGATGTCCTGAGGCATGTAAATGGGACAGGTAACCTTATCCTGGCCAGCTTGGTTTCCAATGCCTACTCTTCCCCAAATGCAATGCTTGGGCATGCTCTCTCTGTGAAGAAATCAGATGGAAAAAACCCCTCCTCAGCACAAGCAAAACATGGCAGAGACAAGCTCTCCAGTCCACCACAGCCAGGGCATTTGTAGCATGCAGCTCACACACCACAAGATCATCACAATGCTGCTCCTCTGGGCAAGACTCTACAGAGAAACAAAAAGAATCCTTCATTTTGCAAGTGTCATCTGTCAAGAAGCATTGCCAGCTGCCAGCCATACTTCAGGTTTTAAGTTCACTGCACTTTGAGCTGGAGGTTGTGAAGAGGCAGGAGCTGAGAAGACATACAGTACACCCACATATCAGGCAGCTCAGGTGCCTCCTGCCAAACGCCTGCAAGAATTTGCAGTGAGGTGGAATGGGGAGGGTATCTCTGAGGCAGCATGTGGAGAGGGTGGTGAAGTGGTAGCAGCGCAGGCTTCAGCACAAACTGGACCAGCCCACTCAAGTATGAAGCTGGCAGCTAGTGTGGGCATGCCTGCCCTTGCTGGAGTAACTCTCTTTTGATGGTGTAGGCATACCTGACATCAGCAGTCTTGTCCTCACTGACCCAAGGGTACAAGCAGTGACATTCTGCAGGCAATTCTGTGCTTGCTGCCTTTGTTGGAAGTGGTAATGATGCCAACAGAGGATAAAGTGTTGCTTGCTGCAAACACCTGAAGAGCTGGCTTTTTTGTGGGACTCATTCAATGAACGTTTTGGTTGGGATGACAATATACAATCCTTTGGACGTTCTCTCATTTAATCTTTTAAGCAGACATTGGGACTCACAGGAGTGAGCTCGGTTCTCAGCTTATCTCCTCCTCATGTCCAGCAGCTAGTTCACTAAGCATATAACGTTCAGCTTCAGCTTACACTCTCCTGACAGCCTTGTGGCCACAAGTAACAGGTTGCTCATGAGCTTTAAGCTGAGGTGACTACCTAAATGATTTCTGGTTTTCAACTTTCCAAGGCCTCAGAAAGGAGACCCACATAAAGCCACCATTTCCTGGTGAGTCTCTGCACTTAGAGAGGAGAAACTTTACTACTTTTGGTGTTGTTTATCTCCCTCCTTGTTTTGATGTAAATAGAATTTCTAAGTACCCTTAAAAACTCTATCTTTCCAAAGCAAGTGCTTTTCTCAACTTATTATCCTTTCCCATGAGAGAACGGCACCATTGATCTGAAGCAGCATTATAGGAGTCAAGTTGAAAGCATAACCAAGAAACAAATTTATTCAGCAAAACAGGCTGATACCATTGCAGCAGTGACATCAAAAGTAAACCAAACCAATAGAATTCCCCCTCAGTCTTCCCCATCTTTGAAGATTCTGCTGGGGACACCTAACAAATAGAATGAAAAGTAAAGAATACTTGAAATAAAAATCAGACAGACTACTTGTTTTGATCCTACTGTAAAAATTACAGGAGAAGAACTAGCACAGATAGTTACTCTTTTTAATGATATCAGTTCTAGTATTCCAAACTGCTGTTAGTACCAGTGATCACTATGCTTCACTATCATTTTCTGTGAAATGAAGATGTTAGCGTATAGTTGTAGCTGTATGAAATTTTATAAACAGGCCTTTATTAAACCCCCTTAGATGCTATAGGTGCTAGACTACAGAGGGATGCAATAAGTGCTGTGAGGAACTGCTAAACCTGCTTACTACAAGACTTGCATACCTGTGTGTTCCAGAGTCCACTCAGCTAATAGCCATGCTTGGGCTTCATTGCCTCTGTTGATAGCCTGTGTGGTTAGCAGAGGCAAGAAATTCCTGCAGTGCTATTAATGCGATCAGGTCTGTGTGTGCATAAGCACCTATCTGCGTACACACTCTCATGGCCTATACCGATTATCCCTTTTTAACCTTTCTGCTTAGGAAATTGCTTGGAAACCTCAAAGCTGCTGAGAGAGGAACTATCTAGCAACTCCGGCCAACTATTTGTCCCTTCATCTGAAGTGGCGTGAGAGAGGGCAGGGTCTGGGGAGCAATGTTTTACTTGCTGAGAAAGCAGCTAGGTAGCTCAGATCAGTGGCTGCCAGTCTGCTACATCTGATCCTGAGGCTTCTGTATCAGGGATCAATGCCTGGGGAGAAATCGTCCTCGGGGGAAAAAAAAGGCAAAAAATGAGTAGTAGTGGCTGGGGTGGGTGACTAGAAGTCACTGGTCATTTCCCCATTTAACTGCTCTTGTGTTGTCACTTGTGTAGCCTGTTCTAGGGAACTTGGTAGGTGATCTCTCTGCTCTGCTCTGCCCTGACTGCAGAGGAGGAACAAGCAGCAAGAGAGCAATTTAAAAAAAAATTTTGTTTCGTATAAGCAATGTAATTTCTAATCGTGAAAGGGGTGTCTTTCATGCCAGGCTCCACCACTGGCCGTGTCTGTCCTCTCATCTGTGGGGTGGGGAACACAGAGGAAAGCAGAACTTCTCTGCAGCTCTAAGATTCAGTCAATCATTAAGGATTTTAAGCACTCTCCATCCTTTTCCTGCCGCTAGCTGCTGCAGCTGCTGTGCCCCATGCTGTTTCTTTGTAAGAAAGAGAGAACAGAGGCATATTTTCTTTTCAGCCCTTACTGCCACTCAGTGTTCTTTACCATCTCCTGTCTGTAGGCAGACCTGTGGCTCCTATTCCTCCTCTCTTGTCCTTTCTTAGGCAGATGCCTTCTATGGTTTAGCATCGATTTCCTATGACTAATAATGAACAAGGAACCACATGCTTATTTCTATTTTCTGACTCCTCCTACCCACTTCAGGTGAATTCAGTGCATAAGTGCTTTTACTTAAAAGGCTTCAGACAGCCTGAGGCAGTGATTGATGTGTCCCACGTGTATGTGGTGTACCCGTCACCATGGGCTCTAGATTGGGGCCTGATGCACAGCTGAAACAAAACACCTGATGTGAGAGAAGCCTTGACATAAGCAGAGAGAAATACTTGTATGACACACAGGGAATAGTTTTGGTCCTCACTTAACCCTTGCGCCTTAACTTGAACAAAAAAATACATCCAAGATTTGGGTTTTTTTCTAAGTTGGCAGCTGGCTTTGCTTAGCTCTAGAGCTATGGCTATGAAATTATCAGATCAGTGCCAAAATGAACCCTGTCACTGCAGTTGCACCCATCGTGCCAGAGCCTCCCTCTATTCCCACAAAGATACACTCTAGGAGACACTACCAGCAAAGCACTCATGGCACTAAACCAACTACATTTGCAGCACTGAGCTTTGAGCTGCTATAACAAACCTCTCCCCTTCCCAAAGTTCCTCTCCAAATCTGCAGCTACAGCAGCTCACAGGGAGATGGGTCCCTGTGGAGAAGCACTCTCAGTACACCAAAGCACCTCTTACCAACATCCCTTATGGAACAGCCACCACCCAAAGGTTCAAGGCCAGGTAGCCACAGGAAATGAATCTGCCTCTCACCCCTTTATTCTGGAGCCATGTGGGGGTTAATGCTACTCTTTCTGCACTGTGGAGTGATCCTGGTGGGGCTAATGAGTGCTGCCTTGCTTGGCTAATTAGAGCGCTGAGAGCAGCAGCCTGCACTGCTAGGCTTGGGGCACTTGCAGAGGGAATATAGAGAGTGTGTGTGTGTGTGTCTGTGAGCGTGGGGTTCATTCCAACTACTTTTTTTTGGTTGTTCCTTTCTTTTTCTTTTCAGATAAAAACCTCTGGCAGGACAAACCACAGCACAGATGGGAAAGAGCAATGAGATGAGGCTCCATAGCACTTTTATCACCCTGCCTCTTCTAATCTGCATTATTCTGGGGGTTGAAGTAGGAGCAAAAAGGAAGGCTGTAGCATTTGTTCCCCTTCAAAGACAGATTTCCAGTAACTGATCCAAATTAGCATAGTCCTTTGGAGTCCAGCCTATGTCTCCTCACTTCCACAACTCACCCCGCTTTGTGCCACATATAATCTCTGCAGGGTCTAGCAGAGCGTGTCCCAGTGGCACCCACATTCTGGCTGGTGGCAGCCCTTGCTTAAGCCCACTGGGACTGGGGCCAGCAGAGCAGCTGCTGATAGGACCTCTGTGGCACCGGTGGTGCCCACCTGAGCGAAAAACCTGGCAGCTGGGAGGGTTTTGCAGGAGCCTAGTGTAAGAGATGATGCCTGCCCCACATGGCTTGGCTCTGCTTGTCACAGCTGGAACTGCTAGAGGAGCTGCTCCTGGCTATCCCATGTGTGTCAGTGGGCTGGCCAGCACTTGACAGCTCAAAGGGATCTGGATTTTATTACAGCATCACCTCTATCGTAACACACCCAAAGATGTCCCTTAGCTACTGCTGAGCCTCCCCCATGCTCACAGGCCTGACCTCAAAAAGTTATGGTCTGAGTTCTCTTTTCCTCCCCTGCCCAGTCTTTTACATACAAGTTGGAGAAAAAAAACCCAGCTGCTTCTGAAAGGTGCTTATTTTGACTCTCACTCTTGCAAGCTGCATTTCCCTTGCCTCTTCCTAGCCTTTATTTAGTTCCCTTCATGTTGTTTTCCCCTGGCTTTTCCTTTGTTTCTTTCCTAGGGAAGCGGCACATCATTACAGCTAGTCTTTCTCTAGAGCTCTCTTAGCCGAGGTCATTACTTAGCATGTGAGATGCAACGAGATTGCTATTTGTATGGCTTGGAGACCTATGAAAAAGCAGCTAATCAATTCAGAAAATCATCTGGGTGGTAACCCCACTGTCAGCTTGTTTTCTTCGCTTCCACTTAAACATCAAACTGGCTGAAGAGGGCTCTGGGGAATGAGGCAGGCACTGAGAGCTGCTCCTCTGCAGACACATCTGTGTCTTTCATCAGCAGGGCTCAGGGAATACCACTAACTGGAGAGGAGAAAATCTCTTTGGACCTGAGAGCTTTGCGGTCTCCATCCTCTCACTCTGAAGAGACCCTACCTGGTGGGGAAGCGATCATTTGAAAAGTGGCTAATGCACTAACATTGTCTGGTGGAAACTGTCACTTTGCAAAGAGAGCAGGGGGAGGACGGGGACAAAGTGCAGAGTGAGGAGGGTGGCTGTGTTAGGATAGCCTCATGTCAGCCAGCAGACCCTGGTTGCCAAAGCAGCTCACAATGGCTAAGTGGAGCAGCAATTGGTGACGGCATACACAAACAGTCAAATTGACTTAGTAATTGTTGCATTTTGCTTTCATCCACTCTCTGCTTTGTGTCTTTGGTGACTACACCAGAACCATGCGTGGTCTGAGCTGTAAAACCTTTACCACTGCCAACTTTAGTAATTAGAAGTACCAATGGGCAGCAACATGTACACTAGGACTTGGTGGTACCTCAGCTTGTTCAGAGGAGATAACTCACATCTGAGAGGCATTCTCCAGCTGACCAGCAAGCCCTTTGAAGGAGGGTGGATGTGCATGCATGTGTCTTACCCGTGGATTTGGCCAGCAGTTTGGAAAATGTCAAGGTTAGGAAAGGCTGAGCTTCATTTGCTTTTCACAGATCCGGGTCATGAATTTTTCATTTTAAAGTATTGTTCTAGCTTGAAAAGGGAGACTGTAGAACTGGCATCACGGGGTTCCACATCTGTCTCTCAGTTGCTCCAGACCATATTTGCCCAATTTTTAATGTTTTGTAACCCTGCAAACCAAAGGAGGCCAGAGGCCTTAGTGGGGATTTCATTCTGCATATCTTTATCAGTGTGGCAGATTTTGCTTGCACACTCTTTATATGAACCTTCTGTGCTGGTGTGGCTTTTGCAAGGAAATGGGCAAACCCAAGGCATAAGAAGAGGGAATGCATAAGAACTCACTTTCATCACTAGACAGAGTACTCTTAATTCTGAATGCAGATGGGAAGCAGAACTCCACAGTAAAAAGAAAGTCATTTTCCTCCTCCTTTGTGATTACAGCTTGATAAAACCCCAGAAAAGAATGAGCTGCTCAAAAAGACTTGCTGGAAGTCATATCCCTGTTCCATTGTGTGACACTCAGATATACGCAGTTATAGTAGCAGTCATATCAGAACAATTTAAAGACGATCTCTTCTTACACCATTCACATCTTACCTGTGGAATTTGCTTCCGCCACGTGCTGTGGAGCCCAAGAGCCCTAGCAGGAGTCAGAGAAGAGTTCAGCAGGTCTCAAATATTTGTATGTGTGATATTGAAAGGTATAATTAAAGAAACAAAAGCCTCTAGTGATGTAAGTCCTGCTTACTGAAGCAGAATTCAGCCTTCCCTGGTGGAATCTGGCAAGTGTTTCATCAGTAGGGATGTTTTCTTGCTCCTACCTACTGGAACTTCTTGTGTCCTTGCCTGTGATGCTGATGCCTACAAAAACACAGCACTAGAAAAGTGGAGGAGTTAGTTTCATCCAACACAATCCAGTTCCTCTGTTTCAACTTGAAATGTCAAGCATTGAATATACCCACTCTAACCCTGAACAATTCTGAGGGCAGCACAAAGTTCAAGGGATGGCTTCAAGGTGATGCCCACATGGTCCTTAATCCATCGTGGGCTTGTGCCAGGGGCTTGTGAAAAGGTGCAAAAAATCTTTTGCCTTAAACAAATGTATTGGGCCAGCAAGTTCCATGGCTTAACTACCTGTTTGTGTGGAAGCAAACAAGCAAGCTTCTTTTTTATCAGTTTCTTCCAGAAGTATGTTTCACTGACTGTGCTGCAGCACTGGCATTTCCAAAGAGAAGGTTCCTAAAGGCTTTCTCTCTGAAAGTGTTTTACCTGGTCTAAGCATCCTAGATCATGCCTGCGTTGCTCCAGCAGTGTCACATACCAACTGCCGTGGCTGACGGGCTGTTGGCAGCCAGAGCACAACTACCCTGTGTCACTGTCTGCCAAGGACTTTTCAGCACCCAAGAAACGACCAGTGCAGTGCCTACTTAATCATGTAAGAACAGGTTAAATAAAACCACTCTACCCACACTTAGTGTTGTTCACACATGTGATGGCCAGTGGCAGGACAGCAGCTGCCAAAGTACAGAGGATGAGCAGCAGGGGAGAAGAGCAGGACTACAGAACCAGCTTCACAGACCAAGAAAATCCGACAGCAAATGTGAGCGTGGGCTTATGGGTGGCTTTATCAGAAGGCACTGACTGCTTCTCAGAGCTGATTGTGACTAACTGTGAGCATCCCGGTGCTGAACTGAAGACTGAGGCATTGTGTTTGTCCCCATTCCTTTATTGTGTCCATTGCTGCCTGCCCTGCCTGGCTGTGTGGTGAGCAAGCACATGCGGGCTGACTTGCCCACACTGCTTTGGCCAAGCATGTGCAGAGTTCCCTTCCACTCATTCCTTGGCTGGTTCATGATGCTTGATCTGCCCTGTGGCTGCTGTGGGGGCCCAAGTCCTGGTGAAGGAGGGTGCAGCTGAAGTGGCAAAATACTGAGCATCCCCAGCGTAGCCGCACATGGGATTTGGAGGTGGGGACTGGATGTGGGGAGCAGGTGGCACAGTGCTGAGCTGCTCAGCTGTTGTGTGGCTGTAGAGAGACAGATGCAGCTGGGTGCGAGAAGGAAAGAGCTCAAGGCCTGGCAGGCTTTCTGCTGTATAGGTCTGTAGCCAGCTCAGATGAAGCAGAGAGCAATCCAGTGGGGATGCAGGGCTCTGGGTGCTTATGATCCTGCAAGGGGCTGTGCCACAAAGCACCCTCTCAGGGGTGTGATGTGCACACATGGGATCTGTGACAGGCTCATCCTGATGCCAGGGCTGCTTTGTGCCCAGGCGAGCACCCTGGCAGCAGCCCCTGCTGCATGCCAGCGGGGACCTTGGCAGCACTCTCTGGGGCATACATTTATATCTGTTCATGCAAATAACCTGGAAGTGTCCCCCGGAGTGGGACAGCTGGTCCCCGGCAGTGTTTTTGGGAGCATTCTTTATATGCCCATGTAAGTACCCTGGCAATCTCTTTTGGGGCTCGCCAGCAGGGGCCCTGGTAGAGGCCAGGAGGCAGCATCACAGTGGCTGAAGCCATGCCAGCTGAAGCTTTCCAACAGCAAAGCTTTCTTCTGGCCTGAACAAAGAGCCAATGTGGCTAGCGTCGCTGATGCGTTTTGTGCCTTGCCATTTCCAGAGTGGCAGGAAAAGACCGAGAGTTTTAATTTGTCCAAATGGCTTCAGACAAGGTTAATGCAACTCATCAGTGAATGCCAATTTCTGTTAAGTTTTAATTACAATGTCATTTCAACAGGCTGGACATAGGCTGCCTCCTCAGCGTAGCCAGTGGGGTTTTTGTTTAAGGTGTATTTCCCTGAGCCTTGGTGATTAATTTCCACTGCAGACCTAGGAACTGACAGGCTGCCGTAGAGCCCGACTGCCTCAGCAAATTCCCCTTGGCCCCAGTTCCTGTGCTGGTAATTACAGCTTTACGTCAGCACTGTGATCGGCCATGCATGCTGGGTTGAGCTGGCAAGCTGATGGTGTCAGACATTAAGATCCACAGACAAAATGCAGTTGTTGGATCCTTCTTCACGGCGATGGAGATGGCTCCTTCCAGAGAGCTGCAGCCTGGCTGTGTCTCAGTGCCTGTGCTACAGCCCTCCCTATGTTTTATTAAGCTTGATTTCTTGTGCTGCAGTAGGGTCTCACTGGGGCAAAAGCAGGATGCAAAGTTTAAACCAACATCTTTGAACGTATCACACTACTGTTGCTGCTACATCCTTACACTGCACATCCTCATCTTGGCCCTAGAAGAGAATGCAGCCCCCTCTTCCTCTCAGGGACTGGTGGAGATGGCACAAATGGTGAGTGTTTCACCTTTCCTGTTGCCTCCCAGAGGTGGGTTTTGAACACCCAAGAGAGATGCAGGTAGAATCTAGTTCAGGTTCAGCTCACATCAGGGTAAATAAACAGAAACTACTAGAATTGCTGGATTCAGCTAGAAGTTCAGCTTTCCTTCTGCAGAGGAAATCATGGATATCCTTTCAGCGAAAAGGTGTGTGTACACACGGATTACCCCTGAAGCAGAGTTCCTTCCTAGGTACTGTACTGCGTTCTGTTCCCAGCACTGTTTCAAAACCTTTCCTGAAATGATGGTTTTTGTAAGGCTTGGCAATATCCGTGTTTGCTTCCCACCTCCACCCCCCCCACCTCCCCCTTTATTTTTTTTACAGCAACTTTTCACATCTTTCCCATGTGAGCAAGGTCTTTATAAAAGCAAAATAAGGCAGATGGGTGCCAAACCACTGCTTGGTTTTGATGCTACAAACCATCCCTCTCTCCACTGCCTTGGACCTTCCAAAAAGCTGGAGAAGTGGCAAGAGGCCCCTTATGAAAACAAGCAGGGAAACTAGATGGTAAAGGAGAGCAAGTGGAGAGCAAAGGAAGCCAGCCCTAAATGGCATTTGCTGTCAGATGGAAAACAGGAGAGTAAAGAAGTCAGAGGCAAGATTTGGTGAAACCATTGTAACACAGGTACCACTGCACAGTTTGCCTCAGGTTGTGTGATGGCAGGCCTTGGCAGTGGTGCTGAGGAAAGTAGAACTGAGGATTAGGCTGCTCTATGAACAAGAGTTCTAACACAGGCTCATCCAAGAGCTTGAGACCCAGGGGATGGGTATCTGGTAAGGGTCTCCTTTAAAATGCTTACTGCTGTTCCCATGGACATTTGTGGTGGTGTGGTGCTTGAGTCTGGAGAGGGGTAACAGATTATGTTAATCTCTGGCATCTCTGCCTGCCTTCGGAAGGCTTGCACAGCTAGTGTCAGGGCTGTGAGCACATTCCCTGGGGGGAATGTAGATAACTGTGCAGGTGTTCAGCATTGAATAGAGCTCTTCAAGGAAGCTCTCTAAAAAGCCTCAGTGAGGGACTGTTCTGGTCTTCACTTGTAAGTAGAGAATCTTGGACTTAGTTGCTGCATGGGCTACCTTTGCAGCTGCATTGCAGCCATGCCTGTGCCATGTGTCCTGTTTTTGTGGGCCTTGGCCTGCAGACTTCAGTCCCTGACTTGACCTTGGATCTGTCTTGTCAACATGGCCTTGTCCAGCAATCACTGGATTCTTGGCTGAACACACCGTGGTCTTCTTGCTTGGGCATTGTGGGACTATGCCTCTGGCAGTGTGGTCACTGTCCCACGCCTGCCTTGCCATTGCCCCCAGCTGCAGACTCACCTGATTCCTCACAGCTGACACATTGATTGATGCCTCCATCCCTGGTGTTGCTTGTGATTTTGCCTTGGTTGTCACCAGTGGAGTGAAACCACAGTGGGAAATGGAGTTGTCTGTCTGCAGAAGATGGATCGATCAGGCAGAATACAAAGGAAGCAGCTCTCACACATTATAATGCAAAGCATCGATGGGCAGCCTTCCTGCACCTATGGGCTGCATGCCAGATCTTTATGTGTGTCAGAGCCATAAGGGCTGTCTTTCAAATTGGAGGGCCACGGGAACAGGGAATTCTAGGCAGGTGGTGAAAATGTCTCCCCAGGGAGCCTACCATGCCACTCTGGAAGGTAGTATGCTAGGGTAAGCCGGAGGGGTCGGTCCCTGCAGCCGTGCTTTCTCCCGTAGCTGGTGATCCAGGTTGCACAATGCAGCAGCGCACTTCTCATCCTGTCATGGTGTATTACTCACACAGGAGCCATTCTCAGAGCAGACAAGACTTGTTTGCCAGTGATTGAAAGAAGGTGGGTTTGAGGTACCTGTTCCCAGGATGGACTGAATTGAGAGGCTGAAGTAGATGATCTCTGAGGTCCCTTAAAACCGTAGCGATTCTGTGATTCTATGACTACCAAAAGACATGGGCAGTTTGGCTTGCAGGCCCTGCAAACCATGTCCTTGAAGACTCTGTCTGTGCCTCATTTTGCAATGTCATTGCAGTTTGTTGCTGAAGGACTTGCAAAAGTGACACCATGTGCCACTCTTGTGCCATAGGTGCTTGTTGTGGCGATGAAGGCCGTGCTGTGTTACTTTAGTGAAAAAACATCTCTTGGGGCGATGCAGTGATTTAGGCAAAGAAGAGGTTGCACCTATCAGTCCCTGCCAGAGAAGGCTGGGAAGAGCCAGAGGACAAGAGGCAAGGAGTTATGGGCTGAAATGCCTCTAAAGAACAGGATGAAAAAGTCAGGGCATGCCAGAGACGCATGGTCCAAGTGGCTGTACTTTGCTGTTGAATGTGTACCCTGGGTAGGTGACTGTTGTGATGAGCACCCTTCAACTTGCTTTGAGCTCTGTTGCTCAGGTGCTGCTACAGTTGGTAATAATAGAAATCCCCGCAGGACACAACCCTGCCTAAGGAGCTGAGTAATGCTTAGGGGGAATAATGTTTTGCTGGCAGCGTTGCTAGTGCTAGTTGGCTTGAGACCAGTGTTTGCATTTGAGGTGACAGTGTCTGGAAGCTACCTGCAAAGGGAACAAGGTAGAAGCCTTGTTTTGGCATCTCAAGGTTTGGAGATTTGCCTAAGCAGGATGAAGCTTGGCTACAAGACATACACTTTGGGGCAGTCGAGTTTTAACTCAAATGCTCCTCACTAGTATTAATTTTGTAGTATAAATCTGTTTTAAATGCCAACATACTTTCTTAGTGTGCAGGAGGAAAAGAAAGCAGGGTGACTTTCTGGGCCTTTCACTTCAAGAAAGAGATTGAGGAACTGGAGCGGGTCCAGATGAGAGCAATGAGGCTGGTGAAGGGACTAGAGGGAAAGTCTTACAAAGAGAAGCTGAAGGAGCTGGGGTTGTTTAGCCTGTAGAAGAGAAAACTCAGAGGGGACCTTATCACTCTCTATAACTACATGAAGAGAAATTGTAGACAGGTGGGGGTCAGGCTCTTTTCCTAGTGATAGGATGAAATAGCATGGCCTGAAGCTGGACCAGGGCAGGGTTAGGTTGGATGTCAGGAACCCTTCCTCACAGAAAAGGTGGTTAGACCCTGGAATGGACTGTCCAGGGAGGTGGTGGAGTCCCCATCCCTGGAGGTGTTTGAGAAAAGACTGGATGTGGCACTTAGTGCAATGGTTTGGCTTATTGCGGTGATGTTAGGTCACAGGCTGGGCTGGATCTTTCCCAGCCTCAATAATTCTGTGACTTCTCAGCAGCTGAAGGTTGGGTGGAGCTGCTGGTGTGCTCCCTAGCCTTTGCTATCCTCTCTCCCAAAGCATTTCTGGAGCTGTAGAATGTAAGATGAAGACATAGCTTTGGGATGCAGTGCAGTGCATGTGTCTTCTGTTGGGAATTCTGTGAGCTCCTAGGGTGACAGAGAGAAACCATGGTGCTGTACCACAGCAAGGCCTTGTACCTCTTACTGATCAGGCTTGAAGCCTATGTGATGGTGGAGCTCTAGATAGAGAGACGTGGAGAGCCAATGAGATGGTCCATGGGAGCCACCACAGCCTGGTGATTGACAGACACCGCAGAGCGACAAGGAAAATTGATGTGACTGATGCAAAAAGTAAGAAAACACTTCCTACAGTGTCATCAGGCTTCTTACCTCACTAAAGTCATTCCCTAGAGAGAGTGAGTCGAGTACTCTTGCTAATCCAGCATGTATTGGTTGCCTAGTTTGCTCTTATTTTTGCCCCTAGTAGTTAGTAGAGACAATACAAATAATGAACATGAGGCTCTGCAAATATTCTCTAGAAACCTTTGCACAGAAAAAGACAGCATGAGACCTGCCCTGAACGGCACCAAGCCTCTCTCCCAAACACCCAGGGCTCTCAGTTCCTGCCCTGGGAACGCTTGGCAGCTGGTGCTTGCTCTCAAAGCAACAGAGTGCTGACACACACTACCTGATGTTGTTTTGTCCTTCTCTTTCCCTGCCCTCTGCTACGGGGTGACAGCAGCAGGGAACTCTTGTGGGGGAAGGAATTTGAAGGAGAAGGTGCAATTTGACTTATTTATTTCCATGCTGAGCTCAGCAGCAGTACAGCTCTAGTCTAGTGTGTGTGCAGGTTGCTGCTGGCAAGTGCCGCTGGCTCCACCCGTTAAGAGCAAGTGCCGATAGAGCAGTTGGACTCCCAGAGTGATGGGCCTGTGAGCAAGATGAATTTGAATTTTTGCAGGTGTGCTGGGGATAGCCCAAAGCACCTCGTCTCAGTCACTGCTCTGAGGAATTAATAGCTCTTATATTTGGGATCCAGGCAATGACTACAAATCAATGACTCCATTCCTGGAGTGATTCATCATTAACCTGGGAGTTTAGCCCTTTCCTCGGCTCTCTCCATCACCAGCTTTTGTAGCATCTGGAGTGTCTTATTAATTTTAAATCATCAAGTAGTCATGGCCATAGCTGAGGTGGTATGGAAGGACAGATATGACTGGGGCAGCTAACGGGAGGGTTTCAGAATGGGGATGGAACACCCTGGGGATGAGCAGAGCTTAACTGTAGGCTGGGGAGTAATGCTGCCAGGATGACCCTTGGCAGATTGGCATCCCCTCTGCTGCAGGGTTCCCACAGACCTCCTTGCTGTGCTGATAAATGCCCATATTTTTGCCTGACTAGGCACAAAGTGGAGGAGGGAAGTTAAAAATAAATGCCAAGTTGTGTCCAGCAAAGGTTATTTAGCAGGCCAGTAGGGAGTTTTTAATCACCCCAAATATCTTGGGCCAGTCTATTATTAATAATAATTTATAACACTTCAAATTTTTACACATCCTAAGCATTTCACAGGCATTAACCAGGGGCTGTGACTGCTTCAGAGCAGATACTGACACTGTGGTCTCTCCATTCTAGCAGAGAATGGGGTTTCAAGAGCAGGTTTTCCACAGCCTGTCCTCATTCCATGTTGTGACTGCCCACCTACAGCTGGCTTCCTGCACCTCACAGATTTCTTCTCAAAACTAGAGTACACCTCTCATGCAGACTTGCACTAAGACCATCCATCTATCGTCTGGCCAAGGGACTTTGACACAGTCTCACATAGCATCCTTGCAGCCAAATGGAGGCAGTGTGGATTGGATGATTGGGTAGTGAGGTGGATTGTGAACTGGCTGCAGCATAGAAGCCAGAGAGTAGTGGTCAGTGGGGTAGAGTCTAGTTAGTTGGAGGCCTGTATCTAGTGAAGTCCCCCTGGGGTCAGTACTAGGACCAGTACTATTCAATCTATTCATCAATGATCTGGATGAGGGATTAGGGTTCACTGCCAGCAAGTTTGCTGACGACACCAAGCTGGGTGGTGTCACCAACACCCCAGCAGACTGTGCTGCCATTAAGTGAGACCTGGACAGGCTAAAGAGCTGGGCAGAGAGAAATGGAATGAGGTACAAGAAGGGTGTACAGTCTGGCATCTGGGCAGGAACACCCCCAGGTACCAGTATAGGCTGGGGACTGACCTGTTGGACAGCAGTGTAGGAGAAAGGGACCTGGTGTCCTGGTGGACAGCAGGATGACTAT
Organism: Upupa epops; assembly: GCA_013397515.1. Lineage (NCBI taxonomy): Eukaryota > Metazoa > Chordata > Aves > Bucerotiformes > Upupidae > Upupa > Upupa epops. The sequence goes on from VZRI01000303.1 coordinate 183,236, forward strand.
GAGCCAGCAATGTGCTCTTGTGGCCNATGGAGCCAGGCTCTTCTCAAGGTCATCTGGTGATAGGTTCCAGGTGCAAGCTGGAACCATGGAGGCTCCATATCAATATCAGAAGGAACTTCTTCCCAGTAAGGGTACTGGAGCACTGGAACAGGCTGCCCAGGGGAGTTGTGGAGTCTCCTTCTGTGGAGGTGTTCCAGACCTGGCTGGATGTGTTCCTGTGTGACTTGATCTGGGTGATCCTGCTGTGGCAGGGGGATTGGACTAGATGATCTTTTGAGGTCCCTTCTGATCCCTAATGATTCTATGATTCTATGATTGCTGCTGCTTTGCCACAGTGGAGCAAGGCAGGAAGTGAGTCCCATCTCACAAACAGACAGAGGCACAAAAGTGTAGCTAACTGGTATTGCCGGGAATACCTTTCTCTGGCTTCAACCTTCCCTTCCTACACTTACAGAGCACACCTTACATTGCAGCATGTTTAGAGAGGCTATCTATTGGATCTGTACTATCAGAAATGCTCCTTGCTTTAGATTTGGCTTGTGCCAGATGGGTTGCCCACACAGAAAATACAGCTAGGCTGCACCACTCTTAGGCCTAACCTCTGTTGGATTTGTCACCGCTGTAGTGTTTGCTTTTGCTGTCATCTATGTATGCTACAGGGCTTTAATCTGAAGCTGGGTTCTGCAGTGGCACATGGTAAGCTGATCCCTAACACAGAAGCCATAGCAGAAAGATGGACTTTGCAGAACACTCTGAAGCACTGTGTGAGGTGCTGAGCTGAGAGATGAAGTGAAAAATGCACAAGCCTGCTGCCAGCACCTCTGTGGTTCTTCCTCCTTCTGGCACCCCATAGCTGGGGACTTTGTCCATGCAGCTCTTTGCACTGTGGCTGCTGTGACAAGGGACTGAATGAGGAAACAGACACCTGGAGGAGACTGTAGCCATCACCCCCAACAAGCTTGAAAGGTTTGAAATAAAACCTGGTGTGCATCTGGAACTGAAACTGGAGCAAAGGGAGTCACCAGCTATTCAAAGCTTCATATGCATCAGATGTGCAGTTGAGCATAAAGAATGGGTGTGCCTGCAGTTTGCACAGACATACCCATGACAGCTATAAAAGAGGGATATTGAGTGCTGCATGGTAGAGCTGCAGCAGCTGAAAAGGTTACTGTGGTCTAGAAACCACTCAAGAAAACCTCAGCAAACTGGGGCATCTGATGAAGGAGCAGGGCATGACTGGTGTCCCTATCAGTCCTGACTAAGTAGCAAGTGAGACAGGAGCTAGGGAATTTAACACTATTTTGGGAGCCAGTCAAAACTGGACAGGAACTGAAATCACAGTCTTGCAGACAGCCATTTAGTGCTATTACACATTCTCTAGACAGGCTACTCACTGCTCAGCAAGAATTAAAACTAGCTGAGAGATGTGTTGGTAAGGAAATAACCCCTTTTGCATTCCTTGTTGGTCTTCTGTTCAGAGGAAGTTTTCCTATACTAGGCAATGTTTCCTGGGGAGGTCTGAAACCAATGCTGTGAATGACTGCAAGCATTAGAGCATTCCAGGTAGATTTGGGCTCCTGGATAGTGGAAACCTTACCCTGGCTTGGGTTGTTATGTTTTCCCTCCTTTCATCCTTTATCTCCAGACAGATCCTGGCTAAAAACAGTGCTAGCCCCCATGATTTTTGTTTTCAGAGCATGGACCACATTTTAATGGTGAGAAAAGCATCTCCAACACCTTATTTCCTAGAACAAACCTCACAACTTCTGCACAACCCTCGCCTGGCAATGGCTGCAATTGCTTACGTGTAAAAGTCCCATTAAAGAAACATTTTAACACTGGACTTTGCTTTTGTTTTTCCAACTCAATTTGACAGGATGAATTAGTGCTGCAAATCTCAGAGGCCCTCTAGCAGGCATTTCCAAGGCCCCTGCCTGTCTTTGAGGTCCTCTGCACAGCATTTTAACCCCTTGTCTCTCCTTGGGAACTTGTTTCTAGTACCCAATTACTCACCCAAAAGACTATTTTCTAACTGCCTAGACTGACTTTGGTTTTATGGTCCTAACTCCAGGCTTTACTACTCTGAAATAATTAGAGCAATTCCCTTCCTTGGCTAATAATGTTCCCTTGAGGGTATCTGTAGGTGGAATGCTTGTCTTTACTGAACCATTCCTTTTCCATTCTACACAATTCCCTTTGTGATCCCTCCTTGTGCTTCCTATCCTTGGCTTGCTTTCATCAACTAATGGTTGCTGCAGAGCATAGCTGGGTCACCTTTCTGCTCCTTTGATCTCCTTTTTGGAGAAGGATCATCTCAAGATTCAAGAATAAAAATCCATTCTGCTGAGGAACAAGCAAGGGGCCAGAGCCACCCTCTGAACATGCTACCCTGGCTGAGGCTTGGAGAGCGTTGAGGAACCCTGGCTACCTCTGCAGGGATGCTGGGACTGATCTTGGTGATAGCAAAAGTTGAAAGGACCAAGAGAAAAGTAAAAGAAAAGGCTCAGGAGCATTAGGGAGGCTGAAGTGGAGGTAGACTGGTGGAGCCAGGCTCTGCGCTCCATACAATAGGCAAATAACACTCAGAATCAAGGGCCCCCAGTATCTTGCACCTCTCAGATGGAAGAGAGAATCCTAAGTAAAATGGGTGAATGGAGGCAAGTTCAAGGCCATGGCAGAAGGCTAGCACCTGCCTTGCCTTCCCAGGTGCCTGGAAGAAATAGATATGAGGCCCTTGTGGAAGACAGGCAGTCTAACAGGGATATAGATGAGAGGCAACCTGTTCTGGAGGTCTCATTGCAATCGGATAGGCCTTTCAGCAATATGACAACCTCTTCCATAAAGAAGAAGAGAAGGGTTCTAGTTGTTGGAGACTTGCTCCTGAAGGGAACTGAGGGCCCAATATGCAGAGTTGACCCCCACCATAGGGAAGTTTGTAGTGTGCCTGGAGTTGAAATCAGGGATATCACTAGGATGCTCCCTAATGTGATGCAGTCAACTGACTACTACCCACTACTGATCTTCCAGACAGGTGGGGAGGAAGCTGCATTCCATAGCCTGAGGGGAATGAAGAAAGGCTTCCAGACCTTGGGGTGGCTGGTGAAAGAGTCTGGGGCACAAATTATTTTCTCTTCTTTACTTCCATTTTCAGGTGAGGACATGGGCTGGGATAGAAGGATTCAGCCCATAAATGCCTGGCCACAAGACTGGTGCTATAGGCAGGGCTTTGTGTTTGATGAGACCCCACAGCTGGCAGTGATGCATGGGAAAGGTTTATCTCAGAAGGGTGGAAGAATTCTGGGGTGGGAATTAGCAGGGCTCATTCAGAGGGCTTTGAACTAGATTTGAAGGAGGATGGGGTTGTAGCTGGGTGTGCACCAGTGGGGCAGAACTCTGGTATTGATGAAGACCAGGAGGCCTCCCACCTCCCTAGGGTGAAATGGGAGTGCCCAGCTCACTCCCTGAAATGCCTGCACACCAATGCATGCAGCATGTGGAATCAGCAGGAGTTAGAAATCTGTGTGCAGTCAGGAGATGATGGTCTGGTGGCAGTTACAGAGACATGGTGAGACAGCTCGCATAGCTCGAATATGGGCATGGATGGCTGTGCCCTCCTTAGGAAAGACAGGCCAGTAAGGCAAAGTGGTGGAGTGGCTCTTTGGGTGAGGTGGGTGTCTATTACAGGCCACCAGATCAGGACAAGGGAGTTGATGAAGTCTTCTACAGGCAGCTGTCAGCAGCCTCACAGTTACAGCACTTGTTGTCATGGGGGATTTTAACTGCCCTGCTATTTGCTGGAAGACCTACTCAGCCAGCCATCCCCAGACCAGGAGGTTCCTCCAGTGCATTGTTGACAATTTCCTGATGCAAATGCTGGAGGAGCCCATTGGGAGAGGAGCACTGCTGAATCTTTTTCTCACTAACAAGGAGGGTGTGGTTCAATCACTGAAGGCTGAAGGCAGCCTTGGATGCAGGGACCATGAGATGGTGGAGTTCAGGGTGCACCCACAAGAGCTAAGGGAGAGGGTAGATGTCATTGCTAGTCCATTCTCCATCAACTTTGGAAAGACGTAGTGAACAGGAGAAGTGTCTGGGGTCTGGAGGATAGCAAATGTCACTCCAATCTTCAAAAAGGGTAAGAAGGAGGTCCAGGGTAACTAAAGACTGGTTAGCCTCACCTCCATCCCTAGAAAGGTGGGTGGTGGAACAACTTGTCCTTGGTGCTGTCTTCAGGCAGATCAAGGACAAGAGGGTCATTAAGAACAGTCCACATGGCTTCACCAAAGGGAAGTCATGCTTGACCAAGCTGGTAGCCTCTTATGAGTGCATAACCAGGTGGACAGATGATGGCAGAGCAGTGGATGTGGTCTATCACTTGACACAGTCTCCCACAACATCCTCACAGCCAAACTGACAAATTGTGGTCACAATGATCAGGTAGTGAGGTGGATTGTGAACTGGCTGCAGGATAGAAGCCAGAGAGTAGTGGTCAGTGGGGTAGAGTCTAGTTGGAGGACTGGATCTAGTGAAGTCCTCCTGGCATCAGTACTAGGACCAGTACTATGCAATCTATTCATCAATGATCTGGATGAGGGATTAGAGTGCACTGTCAGCAAGTTTGCTGATGACACAAACCTGGGAGGAGTGGCTGACACAGCAGAGGGCTGGGCTGCCATTCAGCAGGACCCAGACAGACTGGAGAGTTGGGCAGAGAGGAACTGAATAGAATTCAATAAGGGCAGTGTAGAGTCTGGCATCTGAGCAAGAACAACCCCAGGGACCAGTATAGGTTGGGGACTGACCTGCTGGACAGCAGTGTAGGAGAAAGGGACCTGGGGGTCCTGGTGGGCAGCAGGATGAGGAGCCAGCAATGTGTCCTTATGGCCAAGAAGGCCACTGGCATCCTGGGGTGGATTAAAAGGTGGGTGTTTAGTAGATCGAGAGAGGTTCTCCTTCCCCTCTACTCTGCCCTAGTGAGACCACATCCAGAATATTGTGTCCAGCTGTGGGCTCCTCACTTCCAGAAGGACACAGGACTGCTTGAGACAGTCCAGTGCAGAGCCACAAAGAGGATGAAGGGAGTGGAGCATCTCCCTGATGAGGAAAGGCTGAGCTTGGAAAAAAGGAGACTGAGAGGTGACCTCATTAATGTTGATCAATATGGAAAGGGTGGGTGTCAGGAGGAAGGAGCCAGGCTCTGTTCAGTGGCATCCAATTATAGGACATGGGGCAATGTGTGTCAGCTGAAACTTAGGAGGTTCCAAGTAAAGATGAGAAGAAACTTCTTCTTGGTGAGGGTTTCAGAGAACTGGAATGGGTTGCTCAGGGAGGTTGTGGAGTCTCTTTTCTCTGGAGATGTTTAGAGCCTGCCTGGACATATTCCTGTGTGACTGTATCTAGGTGATCCTGCTGTGGCAGGGGGATTGGACTGGATGATCTTTTGAGATCCTTGCCAATTCCTTAACATTCTGTGATTCTGTGAAAAGCTGGCAGGTGCCCAGCTGGGATATTTATGGAGGCCTGTCCACCCTGCTCTCACTCTGCTGTAGTGGTGTCAGCTAATGAAATGTAATGCATTATTGACCAAATTCTACCTTAACTGCCATAAAAGTCATTTTTATGACTGCTGTGGATTGTTTTCAATAGCTCCTAGCTATTAAAATAAATAAAGATAGCTAAAATTTTGAATAAATAACCAAATGAACTTTGTTCTCCACTGGAAGCCCTTTATGTAACTTCTAAGTAACTTTAAAACATCATCTATTCAACCGTGCAAAATAAAATGGTGAAACCACACAAATTCCCCTATCCCAACAAATACTATGTGTTTACTATCAGACCGCTTCCACCTCCACCTTGGTTAACTCCCCAGGCACAAGCTTATCCCTCGTGTGTCCCACACTGCCTCGGGGCACCTGGCTGGATTCACATCTGCCCGGCTCGCACAGCTGGCAGACACTGGGCAAAACACTGCAGAACTACTTCAACAGATTACTGTTTCCTCAGCTAAAAACCCCTGCCAGTAAATGGAGTTGTGGTATTGTCTACATGAACCGCCCGGTGCCCTACCAGATCAGACAGCCGAGCTCACTTGTGCTCCCGGGGCAGCCGCGAGTGCCTCCGGATGGGCACTGCGCGCAGGAACAGCCTGGAAGAGCCTCTTGAGGGCCACATACTGAACCAGGCTCTGCGAAAGGGCTACTCACATCAGCCCCCGGTGCCCTCGCTGGCGGCCAGTGACGAGTTAACGAGTTCAACCTTACCCTGAGCGGGAGCTGAAGAGGTTCCACAGCCGGCCCCTCTGCTTTGTCTCCCCCAGTCCCCTGTCCCGTTTCCTTCCCCCGCTGTCCACAGGAGCCCGCCTTCTGCATCCTCATAGTCTTTCCTGTCTCCTCCTCCTCTTTATATATTCATAAAGCGCCGGGGGGCCGGCGAGGAATAAAAGCTGGGCGAGGAAGCACTGCAGCACAGGAAGAGGAACTGTTTCCCCCGCCTGGCACCGCCCGCCTCGAGTCACTGCTCCGGCTGTGCCGGGATAGCGCTGGCCCGAGAGAAGCGCGCCCGGCTCTGTCGGACCGCAGCCGGGAGAGCCTTGGATGCCACGACGAGTGCAGTGAACAGTAAGTGAGTCAGTAGCACCAGAGATAAGGCAGCGCTGTTTAGGATGCTTTTAAGGTCAGAGCCAGGCCTGATGTAGGGCTGTGTCTGCCCCCCCCCACAGCGCACCCTATCTTCCCATCAGGTTGCTCTCCCAGCTCACCGTTGCCTCCTGGGACCCACTGATGGGGCTGAAGGCATCCTGGCAGATTGAGAGATTAAGAAGAGGCTGCAAGTTGAAAGCACATGGGCAGGCAGGGACTTACTGTGCAATTTACAGGGGAGCATTTCAATGTGTTGGGCCTTTCTCCAGCCTGCTTTGGCGTGCAGACCGGTTTGGAGGGTCATGAAAGGCTGAGGTTGAAGGATTATATTGCAGCAGTGCTTTTTTTGGAAAGAGCACAGATCACATGTCTGTCTCCTGTGATGTCTTACGACTTTCATGGTCTCCTTTCATACCTTTTTCTTCTGGGACACACTTCCGTTACTCTAGAGGAAACTGAGGTGTTTCAATTCCCTCTAATTACTGGAATATACTTTATAAGTACAGCAAGGTCTGCTCTTGACTGTAGGGTCTGATTAGCTCAAGAAAAACCAAAAGCACCTCAAGTGCTATAGCCCCCCTGCTTCCTTCTGTGGAACGCTAACAGCACAGCCAGCACCTTGTTGCCAGCACCCCTGATTCTGAGGGGGCTCCATCCCAACTTGAAAGCCAGTCTTTACCTCACCAGTTCCAGGGCTGACTTTTTGCCACGTTGCAGATACTTGTGATGTGCTGTCAGCGCGATCTGGAAAGCAGTATCTCCGCTCCACCCTGCCCACAATCTCACTGCATGCAGTCCACATCATGAGGAGTGTGCAGGTGCAAAGGGACATTGGTATCCTTGCTCATGCCAGTACTAAGCATCCAAATAACCCACTACTTCTGCAGGACGGGACAGCAGTTTAATATCCAATGGGTCACTGCCAAGATGTCATTTTCTGACCTTTGCTCATGCTCCAATCTTATCCCCCTGTGTAGGTGCAGCATTAAGATGAAGCCTCCATGTGGGCAAACAGTTAGGTTGGCATACCTTCTCCTGAATTTGGCTTCCCTCTGCCTTCCTGCTCCACTCTGGAAGGACCGTGACTCCCTAATGCAGGAGGAGAAAGCCCGTCAGATGGGCGGCAACTTGGTGCTGAGTAGGCAGGAAGAACAGCTCAATACAAAACTTGTAAATCTCAAGAAGAAGGAGGCTGCAACAGCCATGACTACAGGACAGTTTCCTCCAAGCATGCACTTCTTTCGCGCAAAAGACCTCATTGATCAGAGCACGGTGTTCAGCATCCTAAAGCGCATGCCAAAAGGTAGGCTTAACATAAGGGTTTCCTTGGCTTATTCATCCTTCTCTCTCACCTTTTACTTTACACGGCAGAGCTAAGACAAAGCTGTAAGTCATGCTCATTGGCTTCCAGAAGAGTCCTACCCCTAAACCTGGTGACAGGTCAGGGAGAGAGAGGAAGAGGGGATGGTATTAAGAGAATACACATTTCCACAGATCACAGAATGTGGGGTAATTTACAATACAAATCCTTCAACCTTACAAGAATAGAGAAAGGAATGAGGAAGCAAAACCAACATCACAGACATCCATATTTACTCAGCATGCTCCAGCCAGGGCATTTCTTTCCCCGCCCCCCCC
>VZRI01000303.1:191538-217391 GCA_013397515.1 Upupa epops
CCCCCCCCCATACACATACCACCCAGGTGTCACCAGCCTTGTCTTAGCCACAAGCACTCTGTCCCCAAAACAATTCTGTGGGTGGTTCTGTGGCAGACCTGACCTTTAAGTTTTCTGCATAGTCTGGGGGCAGTAGAAAGTGCTGTCTTCAGCACCACACATTGCTTTAGTTGTTGAATGCAAGTCAAAGCCTCTAGTGATGTGACTTACAGAGTATGATACCACACTACTGTATTCTCCCACTTAGTCTTTCTTGATCAGGTTCTGGTCTATACACTTAGAAGAGATCTCTGTTTAAAGCAGTGGGTGTTTCTACTCTTGACTTTCGTTGCTTCTCCCTTATTGTGCAGCAAGCTATGTGCTAGTGGGGCTGCCACATTCTGTGCTGAGAGGATTCCTCTACTCTGGACAACATAGATAGTAGATAGTATGTGGACTATATTAGATTAGATAGTAGTGTGAGATTATCCAGCATCCTCACCACACTACCCTGGGCATCCTCTGACAAGCAGCTGGGACACAGCATTGTCTGAAAGCTCAGAGGACAGATTGTGATGGAAAAGAGGAGGATATTTTTCACCAAGATGAAATCCAAACTACCTTGGTTGGGTAGCAGGAAGCCAAATATCTCCACAACCCTGAGCTGTTGACAGTTCAGTGGAGAAGCAGGAGGGTGAGGTGATCACAAGAGGAAAGCCTTGACTGCTGACTGACTAGTTTCTTCCTTTGCATCTGTTTCAGCAACAATACCTCATTGGAGGTGAAAAGGGGGTATCTGTTGTACCAAGGAAGAATCCAACAAAAAAAAAAAAGTAACTCTTTCCAATCCAGGAGATAAAATGGTTTCTCAGAACTTTTGCAAGAGCTGCAAACACTTAGAGCCAAGACACCACCTTTGACCCTAGAGAAGAACATAGTCTTAGAGACCACAGTCCGGATTAACGCCCCGGGAATGACCATTGTTGCAAGCACTATTGTAATTTCTATTGCTTCTCACACAAAAAACCAGGGTGGCATTGTCAGAGAGAAGTGGGTTGATGTAAACAGCTGTGTCATGCCCATTCTGTCTCAGCAGCTCTGTTGAGAACAGTGACCACAGTTGCTAATAGTCTTAAAAATCAGACTCTCCTCAGTGGGACATTATAGATAACAGCCTACCTTAGATTAGTCCACTATAAATTATAGTCTTGAAGCTTGTCCAATGTCAATACAACCACTTTGTCTTGCTCTGCTTACGTAGCCTTTACCCCTAAGGGCATCAAAGTTATTTTGACAATGTCGTCTGTCCTAGACTAATAAAATCTATGATACCTTTAGCTTTCACAGCGTCTTCCCTTTACAAGTGTGAAGTTTCAGTCAAGCTCCAATGACACTAGTCATCTCCAGCAAAAGGAGAGATTCTAACAAAAAGAAAAGATGTGCTGAGGCAAGAGAGCATGCAGAGGATGTTTCCTATGCCTGAAGACAGGCAGTTGTCCGCATAGGGCACAACAGCAGAGGATCCCAGAGGACCTTCGTGCAGGCAAGCAGTGGATGTATAATGCAAGTGAGCATGCTTGTGATAAGGCAGAAAAGTAGATGGTATTTCCACACCTGAGTGCCATTCGCTGGGGTGTCTCAGGCTGGGATTTTGGTGCATGCCAAAAGTGATTAAAGAGGAGACACAGACTACATGCAAAAGTTGAGGCTGGTATTGAGACAGCTGAGAGACGGAGCCTTGCTTCAGGTTTGCTAGTCAGCTAGCATGCCTTTGTCAACTGCTGCCTACTGTGCGAGTTCCTCTTTAAATCAGTATGACCCAGACCAGCTCACAGCAAAGTCTGTCTGAAAGACCTTTAATAACTTGAAGCTTTTTACATCCCAGTGGAGAAGCAGAGCTCTCTATTGATTTTTTCCCCCTCCCTCTACTCCCAGGGAGCTGTCACCCTCTGCCTTCCCTGTGTTTGATGTGGAGGGAGCCACATCCCCCAGCACAGCGGAGTCAGAGCAGCCACAAGAGTGTGTAATGGGAGAGGTCACTTAGAGTCATCTAGAAGCTTTTCCAGATGCCCCTGAATGGGCAAACTCCAACTGCTATCATATTAAACTTCAGCTCCTCCTTCTCAGCTGCCTCATCTCATTAGGCTTTGCTTTTCTTCCCACCAGGTGCTGTCTTACACCTGCACGACTATGCCATCCTGAGCGTGGACTGGCTGGTGTACAATGCCACCTACCTCCCCAACTGCTTCATCTGCTTCACCCATACGGGCACTGTTCGATTTCACTTTTCCTACCCTCACCCTCCTCACTCATTGCCAGCCCAGTGCTCCCAGTGGTTTTTGCTGGAAACTTACCGGAAGCAACTACACAATGTGACAGAGTTTGATAGCAGGTGAGCAAAGAGGGGTTGCAAATCTGCCAGTACTTTCCAATAGAGTTCTGTAGCCAGCAGGCTACATTCTAAACATCCTGGTCCAACTTCCTCATTTGCTTGGTTCTCTGGAAACAGGGAACTCCATTTGCAGCTGCAGACATAGAACAAGCAGCTTGAAAGTTGCAGCATTTAGTACACCAGAGTGAGAGATTAAAAATGAAGTTTGCAGTGGCCCCCCACTCTGATCCTTCTCACACCCAGTCTGGATGAATTCCCAGAATGGGATAGGGCTATGTGGTAAAAGGCTACCTTGTCCATTGGAGTATTCAGGAGCAGGAAGACAGCTGAAGAACAAGCTTTCTTCAACAGCAAGGAAATCATTTGTGAAGCCATTGTCTTGACTCAGAGCAAGAAGTTGTACAAACTAATTAAGTTAAATACTGAACTAGTAGAATAACTCAAAAGAAAACACAGCCTGACCTCCCCCTGCAAACACCAACCTTGTTTTCTGAGTACTGTCTTAGAAACCTCACTGGTACTTTCCACACCAAAGCACAAGTGACTCTGTCCCAACAGGATCCTTAAGGACCAGAAACTGCACCTCCTACCTCCATATGGGGTTAGGTTTCAGCTAGGCACTGGGTAAGCCAAGGAACCCTATGCACAGGTAGTACTCTTTCCCCAGAACCCTTCGTAACAGAGCTTTTACCTTTAGAGATGAGGCCTCTTTATACCTGTTCAGGAGCACACACCTCAAATGACTCCCAAAGCATCAATCATTTTCTTGCAGAAGCTGCCCTCCCTTTCAGGCAACTCTTACCTTAAATGCTGGCAGCCCTTTATCAGGACCAGGTGTTGGTTGGCTGCTTAGCAGCCACCTAGCATTTAATCACTGATTAAAGGAGGGCTCCAGCCAGTGGTGGCAGGGTGAGGGATCTCTATCTCCCTATTTGGAAGCCATTGATCCTAAGATAAAGCTCTGCCAAATAGGCTAAGGGGGAGTGTGTGGCTCTTTGCAGGGCTGGAGGGAGCACACTAAATTATGCAGTGAGTCAGACTCTGAGTGATGAGGACAAAGGGAAATAGTGAGTAGCGATCCATTCTGAGGGCACCGCTGTCTACAGTGCTCCAGGAGTTAGGGTCCTGCAGAAAATGGTAAGAGGCACCATTTAATCAAAGACAGTATTGCCATGCTGGCACATGAGGAGAAGGCTGGCTTAAGGAGATGCAGGTGAACCTAACTACAGCATTTCCTAAGTGAAACTGGATGGGTTTTCATGGGTGCTCATCAATGTGGGTATAAGCTCTTAAAGAGAGACGAGTCCTGTCTTAAAGGGCTGGGATCCTCTTCACATGGAAGCTGTCTGGGCTCTGTGCCCTACAGATCTGGGAAGGCAGTCAGCTTGGGAAGCTGAGGAGCTGCCAGACCTTTGGTGTAGTATTACCTTCCATCCCCAACAGCAACAAGGAGTAGGGCAGAGGGAGCAGACTCTATGGGGTATCTACTGCCCCTCTCCTACAGAAGCCCACAAGAGAGGGAGAAAATAGTGCCAGACCCAGGGCTCTTGACCTCTTTTATCATGATGCTCAACTTCCTTGACACGTGATGGAAGAAGTAAAAATCCAGTGGGAAGTCATTTATCTAGGTCTTCCAAAAGAAAACTGATTCCCCATTAGGTCTCTTGTATTTTTACTGTGAGTGATGGGGGAGGGAAGGATCACAGCACCAGCTCTCTTCAACCCCACTGAAGACTCTTAAATAAAAGTGCAAGATATTTTGAAAGGGCTGCACTTCAAATGCACTGACTATGCCAGAACTGTCTCAGTTCATTGTCATTCAAACAGACAAACGGTCTTCTTAATTTGATTTGGTTTTGGATGTATTTCCATGGCCTGGTATCCCTTTCTGGCTGAGGCTAGAAGCCACAGCATGCTGTACACCTAGGAGGGTGGAGCTGTGAGTTGTTTGGTTCCCTATGTTCCTGTTTGGGAAAAAGATGTTATGTTTCTCTTACATTAGTTGTCTGACAACATTTAGTAGCCACAATTCAAGCAGAACTTCACAGTGGTGGTCACTGCACAGGGACACCAGACAGACTTTGCTACAACGGTTTCTCTGAGGGCAAAGGAGAAAGCAAAGCACAGACCAGTGAAGTGATTTGCCTTTGCAAATGCGTGCCGGAGCCAAGCAGAAACTTGGATCTCTTGCATCCTGGGTGCTCAGACTTACTCATTTCAGGGTGTTGTACTTCATTTCTTGCCCTTCTGTGCTCATCACCCCAAAATCACAGAGGAGCCATTGCACGTAATGTGCAAACACATCAACAACAGACGCACTGAGGCGCTTCCCTTCCTATTTTCATCTAATCCCTGGGTACTAGTCTAGGGGTTAAGAATGTGTTTTTGGCCGTCTGGAAATAGGTCTCTAGCCAGGAATAGGCCCCAATCTGTTCTGCTTCTCAGTTTCTGGAAACTCTCCCAGTCTCTTGAACATGTGCATCCCAGGCTACCTCTTTCCTGCATTCCTCTTTGCCCTTGAGTACTGACAAGCTGAGAGAAAGCAGATGTCAGGAAGGGAACGGATGGATAGTTGGGTGGTTTCAAGGAAGCATCAAGGGAATATAGCAGCAGGGAAGGGCTCTCACGCAAGACAGGGTGGATGGAACCGTGTGGAGGGAACAATGCAAATGAGGGTGCAACTCTTTCACCTTGCTGCATTCCTGACCAGGAGAGGATGAAAGGCAGCTATCTGTGTTGTGTTTGTGCTGTTTGCATCTTCAGGCACATACGCACGTGTATCCTTATCCATACCTCTGTGTGTTTTGGAAGGAAGTCTGCCTGTTTCCCTCAAAGGAAGGTTTAATCATTCCTATTCAAAGCATCTGTCTTATGGGCCAAGACTCTGGAGGGTTCTGTTACTGATGAGCTTCCAAAAGGATGCTATTACTAGAGTCAGGAGACTGTGGGCCAGGAGACAGAGAAAAGAAGGAAATTTTGCTTTGAGTTTTAAAAGGAAAAAAGAATCCCCACTTATTTACTTCACAATCAGTTAACACAGAGCAGAGTGCTGTTCTTTCCCTTAAGATGCAACATAATGGCCACCATCTCTGAAGCAAGAGCATGGCCCTAGTTGCTTAGGGAAATGGCACCGACATTCCAGATACTTACAAAATACCACTGCACACCCCTCTCCCTACCAGCAGCTCGAGGATTAAGGCTGTGCCTAGCACTGCAGCTCTGGTGGCCCAGCGGAGCGCTCTATCACCAGGATGAAGTCATCTTTGAGGGAGCTGACACCATGGTGAAGGCTGTGGGGGCAGCTCCCTTGGGCACTGGTGACTGCCTGGACCGTCATCACCTTTCCCTCGTGACTTCTGACTGCCTTATCTCATAGAAAAATAGGGCAGTGTGTGCATTACAAGGGGAAAAAAAAGAATGAAAGCCACTACAGAAACAAAGCACTCCACTCCCTCTGCAAGCCTCCCCTTAGGGAGAAGAAGAAGGGACGAGAGAAAAAGAGAGAAAGCGAATGAACCACGTGTGACAGATGTTAGTCACACTATTTAATGCACCACTGGAAGACATTCAGCCTCACTATGGTGAGGAGAGAAGTATAATTAACCATAGGGAACAGCAAAGGCCCTTCAAAAACGAGGCAGTAAAACTGTTTGTGTCTGCGGTGTATAGTGCAAAAAAGCACAACAGGCTAGAAAAACCAACCCAAACAAACAGGGAAATAAAAACCAAACCCACAGCTGAGAATAAATAATGCTTAGCTGGTTGCCGTAGCTGTGCCCCTTTGGGCATATGCATTGCAATAGCATTGTTCAGTGCAGATAGGACATGACATGGAAAGCTATTTGTAGTCTGCACCTGATCGCTGGTGAGGGCCCGTTGCAGGAAAGAGGCAAAAATATTTTTTTCTGCAGCTTTCTTCATCTGCATGAGCTAGCGATGGCAAAAGCCCCTGTGAACCCTTAGGAGATTATCCAGTTATCAAGGATGGATCACTATTATACAATAAATCTTCAACAGTTATAGGGGTCGATAATAAGTCTCAAAGGGAAGTGGATTATAAAAAAAACACAATTTGATTTATGTGCTTTTATGAGCAGGGCAGTGTGGGGATTTATTGCTGTTTCTAGCCCAGGAATACAGGCTAAGTAAACAGCCACAAGTTTGTACAGCTAGATTTAAAGGCAGGGAGAGGAGCCCTGTTTGCACTCGTTGCTGCAGGAACGGAGTTCTCACAGGACAAGGGGAGAAAGCAGTGGCAGCCCAACTAACCACCTGCCCTTATCTGAAACGAAGCTGCGCAGGGTGGCGAGAATGGGCTTGCAGGACTTTTTGAATCATGGCGAGGTTTTTCCCTTAGTGCCTGCAGGGCTGGTGGGAACAGCTCTGCTCAGCATGGGGCAGGTGCTCTCCGCAGGCACGTAGGCCAGTAGAGAAGTGGAAAAGTCTCTTTTCCCCAGGTCTTCCCACATAAAACCCTCCTCTCTCCTCCCCAGTGCTGGTGGCTGGCTGGATCAGTGCCTTCAAGATGCCCCTGGCTCCCACATTCCTGGTTTCTAGGGTGATGCCTTGGTGTCTTCTGCTGCTTCATGCTTCCCACTGCTTGCCTAAACGCTGACCACCTGCCATGGTCCAGCTCTGTTGCTCTATGGATTGCTGAAGGGTAGCTGGGGTTGCCCAGTGTCCTGTGATAAAGGCACCAAAGCCCCTATTGTAATGTGCAGGAGGGCAGAGCCAAAGTTGCTGTGGGAACCTTAACTCCACATTTTCCTGACTGTTGAACATTGAAAATCTCATGCTGTACATGGCGTGAGCATGTATATCTATACAGTTTTGCCTCTAAAATTGTTCCTGGCAAAAAAATTAAGAATAAAGAAGAAATCAAAGTGCAGCTGTTGGAGAGTGAAGCAGCAGGCAAATGCTGGGGGAATTGGCTCTGTTTTCTGGGTAGGATGGAGCAACTTAGAAGTGATGTCCCTGCCCACAATGTCTTAGTTAATGAGTTTAGACCAGATTGCATTTTACATCTGTAGGAGAAATTCCATACACAAAAGCTTCCTGGAAGAAGATGATAAGAACACAAATCAAACCCACAGCTCCCATATAACAGAGCAAGAGTACTGAATGAGGATGGGGGCCAAAACATCAAACAATAAGCATTATTAAAGATCAGTAGCTGTTACTGAGGGGAAACAATACACTTGGATAAAAAAAGAAGCATGGTTGAATGTATTTCTATCTGAACCAGCTTAGCCCCTGACACTAGACAAATACCAGGCCTGGTCAGACTGTTAAGCCCACCTGCCTTCAGGTAACGGGCTCTAACGTGCTGAGGTGGCTTCAGTTTGACCACTCAGGCACACAGTTAATCATCCCTATATTGCCAGTTACACTTTGCCCACTGGCCTGAGAAATCTATAATGAACTTCAGGTTCATACTAAAAGTATGTACTAAATACTTCAGTTTTTCAGGTGGCTACCAGTGGAGGGAGGAGAGCTGTAGGGTGGGATGAAGGCTATCATCTCTAAGAGCACAGATGCTCACCCTGTTCTAAATACAAGCTGTCACCTACAACTAAGATTATCTTGCAATTACAGGCTCCTTTAAACTCTGCCTGGTAAAACTACCCACTAACTCTCTGGATTTCTGGAGGAGGCTTATACGCCAGCTGTGCCTATGGAGGAAGTAAATATATCTCCATCCCACTAAGGAAAAGCCAGGAGTAGAGACTCTCATCAACTATTTCCCAGCAGAGAAATGCGAGAAGTTACCAGCAAGGCAGGCAGGATATCAGTTCTTTAACACTGAGGGGGAAAATGAATTCTGATTCACAGTCGTTTTCCCCTTGCTTATATTAGATCTCGTATTTTGACAATGTGAAGGTACTGGGGATATTTACAGGTGTAGTGAGCAAGTGAATGGTGGTCCAGTACATAACATCCCTGGAGACTCAGTCTGCTTTGAGGTGGTCAATAGAGAGAGGGCTGGGTATCACAACTTCACCTGAATGGTTTCTGACTGCACCAGTCATTGCTATGCCTGTTGTATTGCAGTACCCACAGGCTCAGAATTCGATCTTGTGCTCCTACTGTGGTAGGAACAGCTTTGCACCTTTTCTTGGTCCTGCCCAGAGAATATGTGCTTCCTTTAGCATGGCTACCGTCCGCTGCACCCCAGGGAGTGCGGGTGGCAGAGTGTCACATCCTCACTGTTACAATAAAACTCAGACCTATCCTGAAGGAAACCTACTTCCTCCTCTGCTGAACATGCAGCTTCCAGCTAGAAGCTTTGTGCATGCTGAGAAACAGTTGTCTTGTTAGGGTTTTTTTCCTATTCTTCCTCTTTACCCTGTTGTACAGCTTGCTGAGAAACTTGACCTTGGTGACGGATGCTCCTGAGCTGACCTACCCTTCTCAGTCTTTTATTTGGAAAAGATTTGAAGAAGTCTTTCTCATTGCCTCTGGACTTATCTGCTATGCACCTGTGTTCAAGGCCTATTTCTACCAGGGGCTGCTGGAACTCTATGAAGATAACGTGCAGTATGTTGAGATAAGAGCTATCCTGCCTCCGGTATGTATTTTTTGGCTTCTCTAGTATTCTTTTCAATCCTTATTTCTCCACAACTTTTCTCAAGCCTTATCTTGAATTTATGTTTTGATCTTTCTATACTTGCCCTTCTAAGGATGCTGGAAAACCTTGATCATATTCAAAGGTCTTTGTTGGAGATTTGCATAGGCAAGGGCTTGGAAGTGAGAGACACTTCGTTCATAATGGTTAAGGAAGACAGCTACTGCGGTACAGCGCAGAACTGCATTCTGCAGGCTGCTTACTGGGAGCTGTATCGAAACATTGCTTGTTGGGAAGATGTACCTCAGCTTTGCCTGCACCAGAATCACCTGTCTTGAATACAGTCTCATTCTGGAATAGTTATTTAAAATCCACTGTTTAGTTCAGAAGGATTTATCTGAACAGGCTAGTAAACTGTTGTCAAAACAGTCTTCCACAGTTTGTAGACCATTGAAAACTTTGGCTACGTGTGTGAAGTATGGACTGCTCCTTTCATTGCCACTGTCACTGAAATCTGTTGGTAGTATTTAGCTTTTTTCCCTGTGTCACCTGAAGTTGGTCATATTATCCTAGAATTCCATGCTTCCCCAGTGCCTTCCCAAGCACCAGCAAACTCCACCACCATACTTTGGGTGGCAATGTAGTCACACCTTTTCTGTATACTTCTCCAGACAGTTCCAAGTGGGGCAGCATGGGGGTGGTAACTCTGTCAGAGAGGCAGATACTTTACCAGAACAAATAGACCTGGGCTGCTGCTGCTCCTCACTTTGCCACCTACCTCCATGTTCTTAACAGCCTACTGCAATGGGAATGAAGCTGCTGTGACAGGTTCATCCAGCAGTACCTAATCAACCAGGCGGTGGTGGATTGTGTGGGAATACAGGTGGAAGCTTGCTGTTGGTGCCATGGTTTCCAGTGGATGGAGCTGCGATGCTGATGTCCTACTGGTGACCCAACTTCCAAATATGCCTGCTAGCAACTACCTTAAATCATTGCCCTTACATGCAATGTCTGGTGGGCTCCAGGCAGCTGTAGATAAATGTATTTGCTGCAGCAGCCACCACTGCTGCTGGGCAGGCCCCTGCAGCCATCCTGTCAGCAGACAAGCAGGTGTTATGACAAAGTTGGAGAATGATCTGGCTTCATGCATGCCTGCCCCCCAACAGCTGGCCAATGGGACTCTAATCCTGCTGGCCCCCACAGCAACATAGGGTCTGGTGTCAGGGCTGCAGGCTTGCACTCTATCATGGCAGAAATGAGAAGCGTGTATTGAAAAGGAAAAAAAGAAGAAAGAAAGCAGTAGCACAAAGCTTATATGTATATTACTTTGCTGGTCGTGAGGTATTTGCTCTGATCTCAGTCACCATCTGTCTTGAGTGTACTTGGAAAGAGAAAATAACAGCAATGTAAAAATTCCTGTGCTGTAAGATGGCAGGAGTGCTGGCATACCCCCAGGTCACAGGTTTCTGGGCCAGGACTACCTATGATGATACAAATGCATGGGCCTGACTGGAAAATACTCTGCATTTACCAGCAGCCCTTAGATGTGCCTGCAATGTCTTTTGACAAGAGGCTTGGCAAGGAAGATTTGCTTCCCATCCAGCCCCTAATGCTGGCTGCAGGCATGGAAGCCTCCAGAGCTCTCAGGCTTGCTTGTACCTAGCAACTCCCTCTCAGCGAGCTGGGAGGCACTGGGAGCACACTAGGCTGCTAGGGAAGTGCCAGCTAGGCTTGAGTGCGGATATCAGGGAAGGGAAATGCTTTGCCATGAAAGTCGAGGCGAGCAGGGTGGGATGGGAATAGCAAGATGCTATGTGGACCTGGAGATCTTCTGCATAGCTTGGACAACAGCACTGATGCTCTGCAAACACTCACTGTGCAGCAGAGCCCTCCCTCCAGAAGTGGCCCCTGAAGTAAAGGAAATGAAAATCAGGATTTAGAGTGAAGCAGCAAACACTGGAGAAAAGTCCCTCAAGCCCAGCTGTGTTCGCAAGTTCAGCTGTGTAAAGTCTCACATTCCCATAGGCTGCAGTAGGGGAAAATTCCCTCAGAGCATCTGTGGCCACCCCGCAGCTGCTAGTGCCTGCAAGGGGGATGTTACAGCACCATGGGGAACAGGGGCATTGCCGCAGAACAGCTGAAGGGTGGAGAAGGGTGAAAGAGGAAAGAAAGGCAAGAAGGATAAGAGAACAGAGTGAATTCAGCCACTGTTTGCGAATGACTACAGGCAGGGACTAGGTGGATTAGTATAAATCAGGACATAAAGGGCTTGCACCCCTGCTGAAATCAGGGCAAAAGTCCTGTGTATGGTTTTTGGTAGTGAAGAACCCACAAAGTTAGTTGATAAGATGGAGCATGCCAAAAGGCTTATTTTTCCCAATTTTCAGCCAGAGAATTAGTAAAGCATGGCAAAATTACATGACTGACAAGGTCATGGAGCAAACCTCTGGCAAAGCAGAGCAAAAACACATCCCAGCTGATAGGTTATGGAGCTCAGCCCTTGCGTACCTCAGGGCTGCCTTGGCTGACAGACTGCAAAGCACAGAGCTGCCAGACAGCTGGACAAAACGTTCCAGCATTTGATACAGAAATGAGTAAGAGGTCATGGTCTCCGCTGGATACTCAAGGGCACTTACTTGCCATGTCTCAGCATGGAGAACCTTGTTTCCTTTATCACATAAGAGGGAGGAAAACCACTCCTTGGTTCTTGCCATCCGGTAAAGACTTCAAGAAGAAAGTGTTCTGCACAGATTTAACTGCTTTTGTTTCTCTGCCCTGTTGCCAGGACCTCAGCACATTGCTTCACCGTCCAATAGAACACCTCTTGTAATCTCTGCTTGCCATGTGCTTTTCATCCTGTAGGTGTATGAACTGGATGGTACCCAACACAATAAATCATGGTCCGTGGCAGCCTATCAGGAAGTGACCAGACAGTTTGTGAAGGAGCACCCTGACTTTCTTGGAACCAGGATTATATTTACAACACACAGGTAGAGACTGAGCGGGGCTAAGCGCAGCTGTGCATGGCTGGCTGTGCTATGGCAGGGGTAGCAGTGAGGAGACAGGGGTCTGGGCCAGAAGCAGGGGCCAGAAGTGGAGTGCTGAACTGCCATGGTTGGTTAGCAACACCCGTGTGCATCGTCACACCCAGGGCATTGACTCCTAAAGCATTCCCTGACACATATAAAAGGCTGAGGGTGAAAAATCATCTAAATAAGTCTATGTATGCACAGAGTGACCAGAGTTAGCTCATGGTGTGTACCACAGGCAAGCATCTATGAGTCCTGGGTGCCCAGCTGGGCAGGGCTGCTTGCCCACACATGTGCCCAAGCTGTGCATGCTCTCTTCCTAAGCCTGGATATATTCCCCCTCTCTATAGAAACTGAAACAGTGACAGCAGTGCCTAAATATGGGCACTTGGTGTTGCAGAGGTCCTGTGGGACCCCGCAAATGCTCTTCTCCGGCAGCCTTTGTACATACAATATTTTCGTGCTGCTGCTGCTCACAGGCGGGCATGAGGCTATTCTCCAAGTCAGCCAGATGCCATGAAGTCATGTGAGGTGATCCTGAGCAAATATAACAGACCTCTCAGCAGAACTTCCTCATTCTGGCTTGGCACAATGCCGTTTCCAGGTCAGAGATGGCTTGCCTCTGGCCAGATTGGGTAGGGACAGGAGTCTGTCTGCAAAATGCATTGTGATTCTTAAGTCCAATAGGGCTGGAAGAAATGTAAATTTAAAACTTTCTTGCAATGCAGCTAGTGTCCCACTTTCCAGCAAAACAGTTGGGAGGAAAAAAAAACATTGAAATGTTTTTCTGCCCATGCTGTTGTTCCCTGGTAGACAGGAAAGCCAGCAAGTCAGATGAACATGCCTCAACTCTAGTGACACAAGGGTCTAGCCAGGCATTTCCTGGTCATTCAGGGGTTTCCTTTCATGATATCAATTTTCTACTGCTGTTACTCTGGAGACCTGAAGCTGTAGAGTTGTCAGAGTCAGGAGCAACTTTCATTTTGGAAATACTCCTGGGGACCCAATTTCACAACTCAGACCCAAAGGCGACAGGCCTGTGGGGCTGAGCCTATGCACTGCTTTCTCTCTCTTTAGGATGCTGAATGTTTCCCAGATTAAAGAAGCCATTGTCACTGCCATGGCACTCAGAGACCAATTCCCAGACATCCTGGCAGGCTTTGATCTGGTAACTATTTCTTCACCGGCTTTGCATTACCCCCTAGAGGTGCGATATAACTACATGTCTAACATGGCATGTATTTTATACCAGAGCCAGATCCTCGGCTGCTGTACTGAGATCAGTGTAAAGTAATTGCAAATCCTCCAGCTAAGGATTTTGTTGATGACAATTGACAGAAAGCCCTGAAAGAATCAGCTCCCTCCCCACAGCACTGTAATTTCAGTACAGCTGGCACCTCAGTGATAGCCAGCTCTTAAGTTCCACCACATTAAAAAATACCTTTCCTCTCTCCCTCAGGTTGGTGATGAAGATGAAGGTCACTCTTTATGGGACTTGAAGGATGCTCTGACCATCCCGTATTCCCTGGGAGTCAACTTGCCCTACTTTTTCCATGCTGGAGAGACTGGTAAGCATGAGGTCTCAAGGCCTGTTACTACTTGCAGAGACAAGGGATAAAGTCTTGCAAGCACAGAAGCAGAAGGCCTGGCTGTATCAGGGTGATGCACGTGTGCATATATGTCTTGGTGACAATATACACGAGTATAGAACTGATTTCCCTATTCTTCTTCCCAGATCACCTTGTTGCTGAAGCACTCCTATATGGCACATCCTCTACCTGCTCCCTCCTCTTTACTGTAGGCATCACATTGCAAAGTGTCTTTGCCCTGTGTGTGACAAAATGTCATGCTGCAAGTTGTTGTTGGTAGCCATTTCCTCCCCAGAGGAGAGGAATAATGTACCATTATTGTACATTTTAAGGTGAAGGAATGCCTGAACTGGCCTCAGGTCCTAACCAAATACATTCCAAGTAACTGACTGTTACCCTTCATTCCTGGGGCAATGTACAATTATTAACAATAATGGATATGTGATATTTTTGTCTGAAATCTGCATTATGCTTATTTCATGGTGACATCTACAAACATGTCATCATCTGAATTAGTTACCTCAGGCTCCCTTTATAGCCATGGACAGTAGAAAGCATTCCTAAGGCACAATTCATCCCATCGTAATGCACAGGTTGTTGCCCAGAAATTGCTTCTCTCCACTGACAATAAATGGAGACCAGTATGATGAGCTTAGCTGTAAGAGAAGGTCAGGTGAGTGGGTATCCCTGTGCTGGGCAGTGTCCTGGGTAGGTCTGGATCCCTGTTTCAGTGAAAACGCAAAGTGGGAACTCTGAGCATGAGCATCACTTTCACTTTGTATCTGGTGCATTTATGAATAAAATAATCTAGCAGCTTCAGAAGATACATATCCTCCTACACCACAGTGATTCTTAATTGTCTCTGCTCAGACTGGCAGGGCACCCCTGTGGACAATAATGTGCTGGATGCATTGCTACTGAATACCAGCCGGATTGGCCATGGGCTTGCCCTCACTAAGCACCCAGTAGCCAGAAGTTTGTCTCTGAAGAAGGATATTCCTGTGGAAGTCTGTCCTATATCCAATCAGGTATGATGGTAAAAGCTTAGGTTTGGGACTGGGACGTGCAGTGGGATTTACTGTAGCAGTTGGGCAGGGAGGGAGCAGCTACATATTTTGTTGATCTTTTGGTTTTGTAGAATTTATAGGTAGGGGAACTCTCATGCAACATATTATCATGGTGCCCTTGTCCTCTGGGCACAGTGGAAGGGATACTCTGGGGTAGAGATGTTCTGGAGTGAGCCTTGAGAAGAAGAACCCTGATACCAGCTCCAGATGCCCTGGGCTTTAAGCATCACAGCACATGTGTAACCAAAAGACTGTTCATGAAATGCTCACAGTCATATTATTATAATTAAGCAGAAGTTATTCACCTCATGGGTCTTGATTTAGGTGATCAAAAAAGAAACACAACTTCTTGTATAGTCAGTGGAGACTCATAGGCAGCTATAGCAATAACCTTTTGTCTCTCACCCTTCCTTACTGAGGTCCTGTTACTGGTAACTGACTTGCGGAACCACCCTGCAGCTGATCTCATGGCTGAGGGGCACCCCATTGTGATCAGCCCCGATGATCCCCCTATCTTCGGGGCAAAGGGTGTCTCCTATGATTTCTATGAGGTGTTCATGGCCATTGGAGGGATGAACGCTGACCTGAGGACCTTAAAACAACTTGCACTCAACTCCATAAGGTAGGTGGACTTTGGCTCCAGACTCTCCTTTGCCACATGGACTGGGCTTCCATTAATCCAGATTCTCCTTTGTGTGTCTCCTCTAAGGGCAGGACACAGGGACACAAGAGGCAACTTTGCTTGGACCTTTGCGTGCCTTCCTATAACTCAGTGTCTTAGCGTATTCCTTTTTCCCCCCATCCCTTGCAAACTTGCCTCCAGCATCTCATTCCAAGTCTGGGAGACATCCGATGCCTTTATACCACTTGCCTGTTTCTGCCAAGGTCTGAGTTGCTGCAGTGTTTGCTGTGGCCCACAGGGGACAGCAGCAGGTAGCTTGGTGTGTTTGATTACTCTTTCCTATTTATCTGGGCAGCTCTGAGTGTCTCAATAGAGTTTGGATGCGGTGACCAGGGTCTTCCTGCATGTTCCCTAGACTCTTGTCTGTTTACTAAATCCCATGCCAATGCTTATGTCAATCCCAAGTCCCTGCATTACCAGGGAAACAGCAAATACTGTTTCCTACCAATTAGGACCAAGCCCAGGGCACACCTGAAAACAACACCAGTGCTGTCTCTTCTGGGATGCCGCCTAGTGAGACTCCAGCTTAGACAGACTGAACTGTTTGTCCTTACAGTGCTGGACTCAGTAGATGCTGACAGTTCTTGCCGCAGCATGAGCCCTGCTAGCAGGAGCTCAATGTTCTTTACACTAGGTTATTTTTTGTGGTATAGGCATGCCCTGCAAGAGTTAATCTGTTGCTGCTTCCTGCCTTTTTGTTTTGGTCACTGATCTCAAAATAGCTGCTCCCTTGTCTCCTGCCTGATACCTTTTTTCCTCCTCCTCACAGGTACAGCGCCATGGAACCGAATGAGAAAGCCAAGGCCAAAGAAATGTGGCAGAAAAAATGGGACCAATTTGTGGCTCTCTTCTCTGATAGCTTTCTGAGGGAGCTTTAATGGGGAGAAGACTCACCTCAGAAGGCATTTGGCAAGCCAGACTTATTGCTAAGAGGGAGACTGCTTCTTTCATGTGACATGAGCAGATGAATGAACCTCCAAGTCTTAACTGGCAATGGGCAGTTCTGGTAAGCTAGGCTTAAGGGCCTTAAAGCTAAAGAATCAGCAGCACTAGCCAATGAAAGTCATGGACTACAGGTAAAAGGGAGCAGTGAGCCTTTATAGCAACATGAACACATGGCTCAAAATAGAGGAAAAGAAACCCTTGCCAAATGCTGACATCCTTATTCAGGAAAAACATGCTTCCTTATTAGAGCTAGGCTAGCAGGAGACTGCCAGCACGAATATCTCTGAATTTCACTTTATCATTACAACATGCAGACCTTGTCCAGTGACAGCTAAGAAAAACATCCAACCATTTGGGCCACTGACCTTCAGGAGAGCAAGGACTGAAAATGACTGTTGTTATGTTTAACCCTGGGCCTGTTGCCAAAATAACACTGTTAACTTGTAGAAACAGTCATAGGTCTGATCTCTGCTATTTCAGGACCTACTATGGCTGCAAAGGAGCCGACAGAACTTGGTCCCAGAACATTTAAACCTGGTTGCACACTGATTGTAAAGACAAAAAGAGGTGCCTCAGTTGTCAGATTTTAGGGGATTTTTTACCTTTTAAAACCTTTTCCTGCCCTCTTGTTACAAGGAAGCCAAAACACTTTTTGTCTGAGAAAGAAACACTGTGGCTTCCCAGATCCAGCGTAATGAGTACTGTCTCCCTGCACTGGGCCAAGTTGACAGAGGCTTCTGCATTTATAGGAAATGCTTTTTGATTTCAGAGGGTTCTACTGCCAGCCTATGTCACCTACCTCAGAGTGTCAATGTGCCCTTATTCAGCCTGTCAAACACATCTTCACCTTGCTGGAGAAGTCTCACACTGTGGATATCTACAGTGTTCACTTTGACCTTTGGAGTTTCCAGCTCTTTGGCAAAAAAAGGCGTTGCAGCAGCTACACAATAAACAGCATCTGGACAAGCAGACTTCCTTTCCTAGCATCACCAAAAATATCAGGAAAATAATTAGTTGCAAGGAGATTAATTAAAAAAAATAATCAGGGTGCTAAACTAATTTGGTAACATTTTTCAGCACACATACATCAAGCACACAGCCAGGATCAACCAGCATCTCTCCCCAGCTTAAGTACAACTGGGCTGGTTTGCATCAGCCAAGGGAGAATTAATAAAAGTCCTGATGAAAGATGTTGTCTTCCTGCTAACCAGCCTGGGCAAACTGGCTCTCTTTATGTTTTCTGCTAATTGTCTCAAGCTGCCGGGCCGTAGTGTTTATTTCCACTGACCTTGGTTAAAACACCTTAGCAGGAGGCAAATGTACTTAAGAAGTGGATCAAGCTGCGCAGTCCGTGTATCCCTTGTTAAATTGCCCACATTTCATAGGCTGCAAGTTTGTCTCCAGTTATCCCAAGAAAACAAACCCATCCAATCCACACTACAAACCCAGTAACAAGACCCCGAATAAACCACAACAAACCAAAGGTATCTACATTGCAGAAGCCAGCAAAATAAGTCACATAAAGCAAAAGGTGAGAATCTAGTCACATACCTCACTAACCCAAGGGGTTGAGTGCCTTGCACTCCTAGACCATTTCAGCCATGGCTGCTTCTGCTCCATTTCCCTTTGCCCACGTGCCCCACACCTTCTTCTGAAGCACCAGGAGCTGCTTTTTGGAGGCTGATTTTTTTCACCTGTGCTTTAATGCATATTTGGTCCTGGGGCAAGCTTTGTACTGGAGCAAAGCCACATTCCCTCCTCCTTCATGGGTGCTGCGTACAGAAAGCTCAGTCTAAAGTCCCCAAGGCAGGCTTTGGTCATGGTTGGATTACAGGTGCAGACTTGGAAAGTACCTTGTGTGTAAACCTGTGGAAGAAAACTGCTGCAAACAGGTGGAATGGCTGCTAAGCAGTGACCCAAAGCCACATCCCTCTGAGCTCCCACATGTTTTAGTTTGTTATATATGGATGACAAGAATCTTTCATTTGCTATAAGCTGATTGTCCCTGCATTGAGCTTCTTCACTGACAAGGGGAAGCTAATCATTACAGAGCCAGGGTGAGAGTTGCTGAGTTCCTCAACACACACTGATCCATGTCCCTCCCTTTTCTATCGTAATGATAATTCTGCAGCTCTTCCTGCACTTGGCCACTTGAATGCTTGAACCACCGAGAACCTTATGGTTACTTGTAGTGCTCCCTCATTACTAGCCTTAGCAGCAGGGCTAGATCTTCTGTTTGCCCAGCACTTGCCAAAACTGTGTCCAGTTTGCCTTCCTAGGAAATGCCTCTTGTGCACTTGGCTGCTTGTCTACCTACTTTGCATCAGGAACTGTGACACAATGATACTGTGGCCCAGTGTCTGGAGCCACCAGTGAGTGATGCTGTTCAGGATTACAGCACAAAAATCACTGGAATGTTAAAATAGTACTAGGCTGTGGTGATCTTCAGATGGAGCCATCACAAATCTGTTTGCATCTCAGAAAGCTATTTTTATGTCTGTGACTAGCCTACTGGCTCTACTTCTGCTGAAGGTATCCGTCTTAGCATTGGTCAGACAGCAGAAAGTTTCCATCCTGACCACATTTGTGTTTAAATGTGAAACTGAAGCCCATGAAGACGCCTGACTCCAGTAGTGTAGCCTTCCTTGGATCTGTCTTTGTGCAGGGTATTGCCATGAGTGATGACAGGGACTTGCTAAGAGTCCTTTGACATTTCATGGGCTTTAACCACTTCTGTGGTCTTAGTGAGTCTAACAGAAGGAGGGGCCAGCCTGCTATACTCTTGTGGAACAGCTCTTCCTTCGAGCTGGCATTAGCTTGAAGGAAGCTGCAAACTGAGAAACCTACCCTGCATCCTCACTCCTCTGACTTCTAGGGGTGCAAAAAAGGAGGGGTTTAGGTTGGACTGTGGCATGCTGGACAGCCAGCATGGGTTTAGGAAAGGAAGGTGGTGAGCCACCAAGTGGATGAGGGGAAGGCTGTGGATGGGGTCTACCTAGACCTAGCAAAGCATTAGACACAGTCTCCCACAGCATCCTCCTGGTGCATGGCTTGGATGGGTGCACCCTCCACTTGGTTAAAAACTGGCTAGATGACTGGGCACAGAGAGTGGTTGTGAATGGTGCCTATCCAGTTGGTGTCAAGCGACCAGTGGTGTTCCCCAGGAATCAGCACTGGGCCCGGTTCTGTTCAACATCTTTATTGATGACCTGGATGAGGGAATCAAATCTACCCTTAGTAAATTCATAGGTGACACCAAGCTGGAGGGTATGTGTGGATCTGGACAGGCTGGGTCAATGGGCAGAGGCCAACAGGATGAGGTTTAACAGCACCAAGTGCAGGGTCCTACACTTTGGTCACGATAACCCCCCACAGAGCTACAGACTGGGGGATGAGTGGCTGCTGGAGAGCAGCCTGGCAGAACGGGACCTGGAAGTACTGGTTGACAGCCAACTGAACAGAAGCCAGCAGTGTGCCAGGTGGCATGAAAGGTGGCATCCTGGCTTGTATCAGGAATAGTGTGGCCAGCAGGATGAGGGACATCATTCTCTCCCTGTACTGGGCACTGGTGAGGCCTCTCTGAGTACTGGCAGACAGTTCTGGGCTCCTCACTCCAAAAAAAGAGATTGAGGGGCTGGAGCAGGTCCAGAGGCTGGGGAAGGGACTGGAGGAAAAGTCTGATGAGGAGAGGCTGAGGGAGCTGTTTAGCCTAGAGGAGACTCAGGGTGGGCNCCCCCCCCATTCCTGTAGGTGTTTAATAACAGACTGGCTGTGGAACTTAGTGCCCTGGTCTAGCTGATGTGGTAATGTCAGCTCATGGGCTGGGCTGGATGAGCTCAGAGGTCTTTTCCAGCCCAAATAATTCTGTGATTCTGTGATTTAAGGAAGATTGCTCCATTCAAGACACCTCAAGTAAATGTGGCTGCAGGGCTTCATTGAGACTCAGCTCTCGGCAATACCAGTAACATTTAAAGGGTTATTCTGCCACTCTATTCCCTTGCCGTCAGTGTCTTAGCTCTCTGCTCACATTTGGTGGCAAATACATGGCATACGATGCCTTCTTACTTGTCTCTTTTAGCACATAGTGTATATTT
Source organism: Upupa epops (assembly GCA_013397515.1). NCBI lineage: Eukaryota > Metazoa > Chordata > Aves > Bucerotiformes > Upupidae > Upupa > Upupa epops. The sequence continues at coordinate 211,881 of VZRI01000303.1, forward strand.
TAATTTTTATAGTGGTCTTAATTTTCCTGTTTCATTTTTTCTGTTAAGAAGCACGGAGGATACCTGTATTTGATGGTAGTTTTTAATCTGGAATGTGCAACAGAGGGGTATGTTTCACATCACTTAGCCTGGAGGACAGTTATCAGGGAGTCTGAGATGTCTGCACAGCATGCTGCAAAGGGCAATTTGATTCATGGGGCTAACTTGCTGTGGAGTCAAGCCTGAGACACCTGGCACAGACACAACACAGGTCCTCCAGACACCCGTCACACCTTCCCCAACCACTCAATGGCTGCATCTCTGTGGTGGTTACAGCATAAGAAACTAAAATGAAGCACTGAAGGTCATTTTACCTGCTTTTAGCATGATTTTAACAGGGAAACAAGAAGATCAAATCCTACATGACCAGCCCATGCTTTTCAAAACTATCAGGTGCCTTGTGGGCCATCAGCTAACTACATGGTACTACTTGAGCCTTCTTGTCCAAGTACTGGTGGGCAGAAAAGGGACAAGCAGGGCTGCAGGCAGCCACAAAGGTGGTGGAAGGCTAAGTAGGGTAGATCTGAAGGGGCAGAAAGAACCTGCCTTCATTCTCTATCCAGACATGGGGGCAGGAAAAAGAACAGAAAACCAATGGAAGGTTCTGTGATGGTTACTCCAAGCAGCCATAGGAACACATCAAGCCTTATGCCAGTCATCTCCCCCATCTGTCTCTCCCTGTGGCCTCTTCAGGTTCAGTTTGCTTAAATGGGAGATGGATGGAGCTTTGTTTGAAGCACACCGCGTCACAGATCTAGCAGTGTTTTGCTGGAGAGCAGCTTAGAACCACCTTTGGGGCACTTCAGCAAATGAAATGTTTGCCTCTTGGTCATTCAGCAGCAGGAAATGGCTGATCCAGCACTAGTGGTTGCTGTCAAAAAACAGGCCAGTAAAAACAGAGGAGTAAAGTAGCAGGTTGAAAACAGAGATAGGCCCAAGAGAGCAGCTCGATCTATATGTCATGTGAGCCTCCATCACCACATTGGGATTACGCAGATGCCAGATGCTATGCAAAGCCCTCTGGCCATAAACAACAGGCTACAGATGTGTTTTCCCACCAGCTCCCAACACTCAGCCTGCCTCAAGTTTTTTCCTGTAAATATCTGAATCGGTCTCCTCACTGGTAGCAAAAGGACATTTATTTGGCCAGAAACCTGCAGTTCTAATTGGCTCAGTACTCAATTCTTTTTTTTCAACTGCTGAGGGACAAGCAGGTAAAGGGTCTGGCTCTCAATTCTTCTGGCTTGTCGTTTTTATCAGGCTGTGTCCTCCCCCTTGGTCATTACAGGATAAGAAAGGCATTTTACTGTATTTTCTCAGCCTTTAGCTTGTCCATCATTCTGTGAGCAGGCTGCAGCAGAAAAAGAGAAGAGATAAAGCAAGGCGGGGGAGGGCTCACTCAGGCCATTAAGGCCTCTGTGATAGAAAAAGAGATGGAAGGTATGGCTCCTCTTGGGGGGAATGTTAGAAAGTTAGGAAGGAGGGGGAAGATGACAGGGCTATGAGTCCAGGGAAAACAGAGCTGCAATGTTTACATAGGAACTCATGAGAGAAGACTGTGCAACTGTCCGTTTTGCTTGTCTTTAAAGGCAGCAGCTATGAGAGGAAGTGGGGGAAACATCCAAGTACAGTGTAGAGGCAAAGAAGAGGGAGTCTCCTGTGGGAATTGTATATAGACCATCTCTAGGGATATTATGGGATTTGGCTGTTGTCAGATGTGCCTGCAGTACATACAGTAAGGTCCATCCACATATATCATACAAAATGAGAAGCTCCTAGCAGAGTCACAGACAAATTGTCAGCTATTGAAGGGAAGGATTACACAACCTGGCATTCAACGCAGAGAGGATAGGCTCAAGTCTGCTGGAGCTGGGAGGATGGGAACTGAGCAGCCAAAGCAGGCACTGCAGGATGAAGTGCTTGGCCGCCATGCTGCTGTTGATCCCTGCTGCGTGTGCCAGGCTCAGCCTGTGCCCGACTGCTGGCAAACTCCCTCTGAGTTCATTTAAAAAATGAGCACTTCAGCCTGTTGGACAGTCTTCCTTGTGAAAATAAACAAATACAGCAGCCCTGACAGCCTGCTGGGAACCCTTGCTGGGCCACAAAAATGCTGGGGACCCTGGCTAGTAACACAGCTGTTGCCCTCTGCCTTGTGTGTCAGAGGCAGAGTGGGCACAAAATTCCCCAGTGACCCCAGGTGCTACCTCAAACATCTCTCTCTTTGTGCTGTCACAGCTCAACAGTGCTTTCTGCCATGGTTGATCTACAGAAGCAAAACACTGCAAAACACACAAAAAAAGCACCTCACCTGGGGATGGAGGGAAAAGTTGTTCAAGGTCTTGCACTTGGGGTGGTGTAATCCCTCTTATTGATATGGGGTAGGAGATGAGTGGATTGAGAGCAATTTGTGGAGAAGCACTTAGGGCTACTGATGGACAAAAAGCTGGGCATGAGCTGACAATAGGTGCTCACAGCATAGAAGGTCAAATGTGACCTGGACTTCATCAAAAGAAGTTTGGCCAGCGAGTCTACTTGCTCAACTCTGTTCTAGTGAGACCTCACCTGGAGTCCAGATCTAGTATCCTCAGCCCAAGAAAGACTTGAAGGTGTTAGAGTGGGTTCAGAGGAGGCCACAAAAACAATCAGAGAGCGGCTGGAACAGCTCTTCTGTGAGGACAGGCTGAGAGTGTTGTTCAGCCTGCAGATGGCTCTGAGGAGACATTCACAGACCTTATTGTTGCCTTTATGAAACTTTCAGGGGGCCTATACAAAAGATGGGGAGGGACTCTTTATAAAGGACTGGAATGATATAATGAAGGGTAATGGTTTTAAACGGAGAGGAGGAAGATTCAGACTAAGATATAAAGAAGAAATTTCAGTTTGAGTGTGATGAAACTTTGGCACAGGTTGCCCGGAGAGTTGGCAGATAGAAACGTTTGGGGTCAGGTTGGATGGGGCTCTGGGCAACCTGATTGAGTTGAAAATGTCAATGCTCATTGCAGGAGGGTTGGAGCAAATGACCTTTGAAGGTCTCTCCCAACCTAAAACGTTTTGTGAGGTTACAATTCTGCGGTTAAAACCCACCTCTCCATTGCCCCGCATCGCCAAAGTTCCCTTTGGAGCAGACCAACTATTCTTCTTTCAAGGCAGTGCCGGCACCTCCCCGCCGTCTCTAGTTCGTTATCACGCAGATCCCCGTTATCGTGGGGCAGCGACGACCCCTATAGCTAGGGAACGAGGTGCGGGGCTCCGCAGGTGAGAGGCTGCTTCCTCCCCCCCTGTCCCGCGCCGTGGAGCAGCGGCGCCCCCTGGCTGCTCCTGAGGGGCACGAACCAAGTGAGGGGGAAATCTCTCGGCGGGTACCGGGCAGAGGAGGGAAAAGAACCCATCGTTCCCCCGCCAAACACCCAGTGTTGTGGATATTTAGATATCCTCAACAGTTCCGCAGTTAGCTTCTTCCTGCATCGGGAACAGAGAATCACAGAATGGTTTAGGTTGGAAGGGACCTCAGACATCATCCTGCTTCCAACCCCCCTGCCATGGGCAGGGACATCTCTGGGCAGGTTGCCCAGAGCCCCATCCAACCTGGTCCTGAACTCTTCCAGGGAGGGGGCATCTATAACCTCCCTGGGCAACCTGTTCCAGTGCCTCAGTACCCTCACAGTGAGGAATTTCTTCCTAAGATCTAATCTAAATCTGACCCCTTATTAGTTTGAAGCTTTCCCCCCTTGTCCTGTCACTAGAATCCCTTTTAGAAGTCCCTCTCCAGCTCTTCTGTAGGTCCCTTTAAAGGTATTGGATGGCTGCTATAAAGTCCTTTTGGAGCTTTCTTTTCTTGGAGCTGAAGAACTTCAACTCCCTCAGCCTGTCTCCACAGAAGTGCTCCAGAAGGGACTGACAGACCCTGAGCAACATAATCTGTTTACCCTGACTGCAGCAGCTAGAGGTGCTGAGGTAAATAACCAAAACAACCTACCTAAAAGGCCATAAATCCATGTTAGCCAGTACTCTAGGCAGAAATCACAGGAAATCAATTTTGTTTTCCTCTGCAAGAAGTAACCACCCTGGTGGACAGCTGAAAGACACCCAAAACAAGGTTCTTGTGTTTGTCATTAATTTTAAAAAAGGTTTGCCTCTCTCTCTTCTCTCGTGGTTTTCATCAGCAGATAAGGGAAATGAGGGCTGGAGGTCCCCGAGTTGTAAGTGTGTGTGCAGTAGTAATCAAGGAGCCATATTTTTAAGTAGTATGAGTAGTAGAGCTGCTACTCTAACTGGATCACTTGTGCTAGAGGAAGAAGGTTTGAAGACCAGTTCAATGGAGGAGTTAAAGACTTTCAGCAGTGTCTCCAAGGGTGGCATAAATTTTGCCAGAGCAGGAGGAGATGCAATCACTTCAAAGATATCAGAGTAATCCTGGCAAATTGAGGAAATTATGTAAATAAACACTGGGTAATTCAGCAAAGGCACTTAAGGAAGAACAAACCCTCTGTGTGACATATAATCCTGAGCTGTCAGAGCTTCAACAGCTCTGCAGAATGGGCTCTGGGCATTCCAGTGTTCCATGGCAAAGGAAGCATAAAAACAAACACTCTGCTTCTGTAATTGTGTAACATGTGTTAAACCTGCCATATCAGGTCAGCAGATCCAAAGCCTGGCCAGAAAGCAAAGTTTCATCTTCATGGAAGTCAAGTAACCCTTTGTCTTTCCTCAGATTGGGAAGGGCCTCAGCTGAAACGACCACCAAGATTTCTATCCTATGCTGCAGGAGAGGGACACCCTGGAGCATGGCCCTCAGCAGCAAGAAAAAGCAAACAGAGCTTTAGAAAACTTTGCTTTGTAGGAAGAAGACCACTGGACTTTGATTTGCACAGAAAGAGCAAAGGAAGAGCAGGAGCCTCGGGGTAAAACGCCGCAATGAAGAGCCTTTGCATGGACACTTGTGGGCAGGGGAAGCTTGAAGAAGCTGAGGAGCAGCTGAAAGAACTTAGGTTGTTTAGCTTAGAGAAAAAAGGAGACTAAGGGGAGCCCCTATCATTCTCTACAGCTACCTGAAAGAAGGGTAGACTGAGGAGTAAGGGGGACAATCTCTTCTCCCCCACAGAAAGTGGTAGGACCAGAAGAAATGGTTGCAAGGTGCACCATGGAAGCGCCGGATGGATGTTAGTAAGAATTTCTTCACTGAAAGACTTAATGATTTTTAAGGTCTCTTCCAACCAAAGATACGTGATTTCGAGACTGAAACCGGGCTGGACCCTGTAACAGCGAGCGGAGCGGGGGGCGCTGAGACATCTTCCCCCACAAAGTCACCGGATCCGCACGCCCTGCTAAGGGCCTTTGGGGCTCACCCACACTCCACCCACAGCCTCCTGCCCGCCCCGCCAGGCCCCGCTCCTCGCTGGGAACTGTAGTCCGAGAACTACGAACCCCGGCGTGCTCCGGCACCGGGCCGGGCCATGGCGCTGCGCCGCTACT
>VZRI01000303.1:217474-232550 GCA_013397515.1 Upupa epops
GTTTTCCTCACCAACGCCGGCAACTGCCTCCGGTCGGCCAAGGCCCGGGAGCTCTCGCAGGCGCTGGGGTTGCAGGTAACGGCGGCGAGGCCGGGACCCAGTTGGGCATGGGATAGGAATCGGCCCCGCCGAGCGCTGAAGGGACGGAGGGAAGCGAGCGGCCACCGAGCCGGGGCAGATCTTCCTTTCAGATTCCCCACCGGCTGCCTCTCTCCCGCAGGTGTCTCCGGAGCAGGTGATCCTGTCCCACAGCCCCTTGAGGCTCTTCAGCCAGTTCCACCACAAGTGCATGCTGGTGGCCGGGCAGGGGCCGGTGGAGGAGAATGCCCAGAAGTATCCTTTGGTCCTGTGGTGCTCTGCATGTCCCGCTAAACGCTCCTGCCCTTGTCCCGGTGGCACAGTGGTCATCGGTCTTATCTCCACTGTCACCCATTAACTGTTGATCTCTGTTTTGGTCATCTCCTGGCTGTCCTCCTCTGTTTGGCTTCTAGTGCTGATTCTCAGCACTGCAATTGATGTTCCCTTTGGTGGGATGTCACCATGAGGACTCCCATCAGCTTTGGGCCTCTCACTTTTGAGACAGAATTCCCATTCTTTCATGGCTAAGTGCATGAGAGAGGGCAGTCTTCCACAGCTAAGTTTTTATCTTGTAAATCTGACATCAATTACAGAATCATTGAGGTTGGAGGAGGTATCCAAGATCATCAGTCCAAACATCAGCACAACCAAGAGTTGGTTTTCAAGTGCCAAATACATAATTTTTTCTGAATGTCTGGTCTAACCCTTATCTGTCACAACTTGGGGCTATTTCCTCTTCTATCGCTAGTGACTTTGGAGAAAAGATTGACCACAACCTCTCTACAACCTCCTTTCAGGTAGTTGTAAAGGGCGATAAGGTTCAGTTTCCTTTTCTCCAAACTAAACAACCCTAGTTCTCTCAGCCACTCCACATAAGACCTGTCATCCAGGCACTTCACTAGCCTTGTTCCTCTTTGAACACTCTCCAGCATCTCAGTGCCCTTCTTGTATTGAGGTACCCAAAACAGTATTTGAGGTAAGGCCTCACTAGTGCTGTAGGAGCACAACTGGCTCCTTAATGTTGCTGGCCACACTATTCTTGATGCAGGATGGCTGGGATGCCATTTGCCTTCTTGGTCACCTGTGCACACTAATGGTTCGTACCAGCCAGCTGTCCATCAGAACTCCCAGCTCTTTTTCCATCAAGCAGTTCTCCAACCCACTTGATTTAATTCTGCAGAACACAATTCATTTGACTCATCCATGCAGCCAGTTTTTTACCCAGTAAGGGAACTCAAATACTAGAACTAGAGTATCCCAGTACAGGTCTAAATGACAGTCTCATATGCATACTGCCTGGCTGAGGTAAGGGTACAACAGGTGGGACTTACCTCAGGTCTGTCAGATCTGGCTGCAAGGTTTGTAACATCTCAGCATGTACACACATGCAGTCACATGTTATACTTAACATTTAACTTGATTTCATACAGAACTTTGGCCCGACTCTTCTGTTTCCCCAGGGCCAGGCATTTTGCAAGTGACTACAATTCGATCATTAACCCATGTAGTTTTATCAGTACAGACCATTATCCTTTCACCAACTGAGCAGACCAGAATATTGATTCTCTCCTAACCAGAAAGCTTGACCAGCATCAAGCTGCACTGATAAGAGAACTTCGGCCTTAAAGGCCTCCCAAAGCACACCCATTCTATCGTGGGGCAATCTTTGCTCTTTATCTACTTGCAGGCATTGCTGANAGTTCTCTCAGCCACTCCACATAAGACCTGTCATCCAGGCACTTCACTAGCCTTGTTCCTCTTTGAACACTCTCCAGCATCTCAGTGCTCTTCTTGTATTGAGGTACCCAAAACAGTATTTGAGGTAAGGCCTCACTAGTGCTGTAGGAGCACAACTGGCTCCTTAATGTTGCTGGCCACACTATTCTTGATGCAGGATGGCTGGGATGCCATTTGCCTTCTTGGTCACCTGTGCACACTAATGGTTCGTGTCCAGCCAGCTGTCCATCAGAACTCCCAGCTCTTTTTCCATCAAGCAGTTCTCCAACCCACTTGATTTAATTCTGCAGAACACAATTCATTTGACTCATCCATGCAGCCAGTTTTTTACCCAGTAAGGGAACTCAAATACTAGAACTAGAGTATCCCAGTACAGGTCTAAATGACAGTCTCATATGCATACTGCCTGGCTGAGGTAAGGGTACAACAGGTGGGACTTACCTCAGGTCTGTCAGATCTGGCTGCAAGGTTTGTAACATCTCAGCATGTACACACATGCAGTCACATGTTATACTTAACATTTAACTTGATTTCATACAGAACTTTGGCCCGACTCTTCTGTTTCCCCAGGGCCAGGCATTTTGCAAGTGACTACAATTCGATCATTAACCCATGTAGTTTTATCAGTACAGACCATTATCCTTTCACCAACTGAGCAGACCAGAATATTGATTCTCTCCTAACCAGAAAGCTTGACCAGCATCAAGCTGCACTGATAAGAGAACTTCGGCCTTAAAGGCCTCCCAAAGCACGCCCATTCTATCGTGGGGCAATCTTTGCTCTTTATCTACTTGCAGGCATTGCTGATCACAGAATAAATCACCCTAGTCTGGCTCCTTTTCATAACCTTTAGGACCAGCTTTAGGTTGAAGCACAGCATGCAGTGTGAAAGCCATGAGGTTATGTGTTACCACTACTCTGATACTAGGACTTGTATTTTTTAATCCTGTAGATACCTTTGCAAGTACCTTAAAGAAACCAAACCAAACAGTCTCCATGTGTTTCCTTGATTGTCTGAAATAGCTTGGGTTTCAAGCACGTGGTCACCATAGAGGCGCTGAGGAAGGCCTATCCTCTGTTAGACATGGTGGATCAGAGCCGAAGGCCAAAGGAACTGGTAATTTCTTGATGCATTGGTAGAACAGGTGGCCTGGGGTGGTCATGCTTGCAGTGTATAGCATGTGAAGAAGTTACAAAGGCACAGGGCAGCCAGCTGCTGGTGACCTTTTTCTGCAAGAGACCGGGGCTGATACTAAGCACTTGCTTCTGCTGGAAGAGCAGTCTCTCTTTCTCATGTCATGCCTGTCTTCAGTTTCTGTTCCTTCCAGTGAATGGTAAGATTGTTTGGCTGACATCTTCAGCTCTGAGATGGGAAAGCAAGATATGTGACATCCAATCTGGGATGGGAGGGTGGGGAGAAATCTTTGGGATTCCAGGTGGTCATGCCATGCTTCTTTATGGCACTGCCTTGGCAGCTTCAAAGGAAACAGTTTTAGTTGTTGTTTGGCATTAGGTTTTGCATTACTAATGTGTTTTTTTTTTTTCTGACAGCCTCCTCCAACCACAGGTTTCCCCACTATAGAAGGTAAGCAGTAGCCTTTGTTTACATATGAACTGCAAGCAGAAATAACAGGAAGGCAGGGCAGCTGGAGTGGGAGCTAATTACAGTCTCTCTCAATATCCATGAGCAGCTTATTCCAAGGATACAGTCAGGAGGCAGCTTTGCTGCCCTTAGCAGTGTGAAACGCACACTGATAAGAGCAAAACCAACTTTGTGCCATGCTTCAGCATCTGGAAGCAGTGGGGAACGTCGTGCAGCCACAAACTGGAATGGAACGCTGGCACAAGCCATGTTCAGACAGGAGCTGCATTAGCAGAGAAGTGCTTTTACCAGTGGGTGGCTTTTGCTAGTGGGTCCTGTACATGGTGCTGTGAATTTCCAAACATATCTTGAAATCATCTAGGGGTGATTCTGTTTGGTGAGCCAGTGAGGTGGGAGACAAGCCTGCAACTTATTATTGATGTACTCTTGAGCAATGGGAACCCTGGGGCAGAGCTGCAAGAGATTCCATACCCCCATCTGCCTATCCTTGCCTGCAACATGGATCTTCTGTGGATGGCTGAAGCCAAGATGCCCAGGTGAAAAGTGTGTGTGGTACTTCTCTTCGACTATTTGATGCAGCTGTCCTGCAGATGATCTTTTCTTACTACATTGTTTAGCACTAGAGTTTGACTGTGTGGCATAATTAGCAGCAGAGATATGAAAATGGTATGGCAGAGACTTTCAAGAAGCAAAAGCCAGACCACTGCCTAAGGGTAGGAAGATACTATGTCCAAATGAGGCACTACCCTGTCTGCAGCAGATGGTCTTTATCCCTGAGACATGTTTGCTACGTAACTGGTGTGACTGGGGATTCTGATGACCTCCTTCCTGGAGCAGGTTTGGCCATGGCACTTTTCTTCTGTGCTTGGAAACCATCTACAAGAAAGTGACAGGCCGGGAACTGAAGTATGAGGCTTTGATTGGCAAACCCAGCACAGTCACCTATCGCTATGCTGAATACTTGATAAAAGAGCAGGCAGAGAAGCAAGGCTGGAAATCACCCATCCACCGCCTTTATGCAGTTGGGTAAGAGACTTGTTTTCTGCTGGTTTCCTTATGGAGTGGTGCACTGCCATCTCTTCAGTGTGGTTTTCTTTTTCTGGAGATTTCTAAAATCAGTACCAAAGTTCCCACGGTGCATCTAGAGTTTCACATCCTGGAAGAGAGCCTGGTTAGCATTTTGTACCCTGCACTTTTAATAATTTTGAGGGGCCTCATCAGCCTAGCAAAGCTATTACTGTAGGTGTAGAGTGTGTGGAGTGTGACTGGACTAAAGAAAAAGTTAAGAGGCCCAGATGTAGCACCATTAGCCCACTTAGGACAAACACTTTGGGACTGGAGGGAATAGATTGCAGTAATGGCTGCTTCACCACAGCTGAAAATGATGCACCAGAAGGTGGGCTCATTGGGCCAGCCTGGGTGATTGTCTTGATGTTAGCAAATACCTTGTGCCCCTCCTACCTCAGTGCTGCTTTAATCCCAGGCTGCCAGAGCCAGAACGTGGCTAGGTTATCATTTGTGTTTCACACTGTGACCTTATCCAGGGATAACCCCATGTCTGACATCTATGGAGCAAACCTCTACAACAACTACCTCAAGGCAGCTCAACAGAACCAAATGCAGGCTGCAGTGAAGATGAGGCCACAGGAAGCCAATCCCCAAAATGAAGATCACCTCAACCTGAGAAAGGACTACAACAGTTCGGTGCAGAGTTGCAAATCGGTTCTGGTCTGCACTGGAGTCTACCATCACAATGAAGATATTCCAAAAAAAACAGAGGAGTGCACAACAGAAACAGTGTTCCATGGCCATCGGGACTTCTGCTTTGACCCCAGGTTGGTGGAGGCATCTTACATAGTGCATGATGTGAATGATGCTGTGGAACTTGCTTTCAAGAAGGAGAACTGGAGTTAGAGTTAAGACGGGTGTGCCTAAAGATCTACCATTAGGGATTTTACGTACTGCAAAGGAAAGAGAGGAAGAATGATGAGAGATTTGGGGTGGTCTAGTCTAGCCAACCTGAAAGAAAGCCATCTTTGTGCTGTAAGCCACTTGCTTTTATTGATACTTGTCTGCAATTTTAACAGCTGCCAGAAAGTTTTCAAACTGTGAACTTACATTGCTGCCATCAGTAATTGAGCCATAGTGGAAACAGGGTATAAGGAGAATACTTGTTCCATAAATCCCAGTTTGTTCAGCTGCCAGAGTTCTTTTCCTTAGTATGTGAAGATCAGGTGAGCCCTGATCGTCACCTTATTCTCATAATACGTTTGAGGATTACGGCCTTCCCTGCGTAAGGGGCCACTGTCAGCTGATGTAGCATTCGTGCAGCGTACTGTTTGCCCAGTCTGTGAGGTGAGCATACCAGAGGCTCTTTTGTGGTGGCACTGTGCCAAGGGAAGGCTTTAAGTCTCAACATTCTCCTTATGTAGAATAAGTACCTATGAACTTTAACAACTTCTGTTTGCTTTGATGGTCACTGCGTCACTGTCAGTCTGAAACAAAGTCCCATTTTGCAGTCCTCCAGCAGCTATGGGAAGGCAGGGCCCCTCAGAGGAAACTGCAGTAGCCAGAGCAACTTGCTGCAGAGCCAAGGGAAAAGTGATATTATCCCCTTCTCCCTTTTTAGCATTCTGTGAACACTTCTGCCTCTTTGCATCCCATTAAGGAGCTAGCAGCCTACTCTCAACAGCAGAGAGGAAGCTGCAATAGAGTCTGAATTTGTAGAGTAGTCTTTGCCCAGAACTCAGCACTGCAGCAAGAGGCTGTTTCAGCATTGAACCCAGCTATCACATGGGAGATCCCCCGCTCCAGCTGGCACAGCTTATAAAGAGAGGCCCTTCTTTGGAAGAAGGGCAAACCAGACAGAGTAATAGCCCACTTTTTCTCCTTGTATACAAAGACTGACAGAGGAGATCATCAAGCCCCAGATCCTCAGTCTTCAGGAGTATGAATGTATCTGGCCTTCTCTTCCCTTTGTGTGGTTTGCAGCTCAGGGTTTGATCCCTGTTCCCCCCTGGTTTTTTTTAAGTAGCATGCAGCTAGAGTCCTTCTAATATGAATTAGCAGCTGGGACCTGCCTGCCCAGGAACATTTCCATATCCCTAATGACATGCACCTTCTGTTGCCTCTGTTCTCCTAGTTCAGGCTATCCCAAAGAGCATAAGACCTGTGTCTCCTATGACAGTACAAAGAAGCTAGGCAAACACTGCTTGTGAAAGATAGGCTCAACAAGGAATATCTTAATTTCAGAGGAGCACTGTGATTTCAGAAGCACAAATCAGCCTGCATATGTGCTGGAACACCTCTGGAGCCAACACAACTGAGTTGGTTTTCCTAGTTATATATTCAGCTTACACCACACTGAGGGATCAGAAATAGGTCTGCTCTGCCTCTTCTTCCTTCCTTCTTTACCAGGCAGCTCCACACATAAGGTACAAGCAAGATGTTCTGCACAGAAGTTTGAGCTGTTCTTAATTCAGATGTCAGCATCCAAGTGAACTGACATTGTGCTTCGGCAGCACTCCATCTTCAGGGATACTGCTTTGTCTTCCTAGGAAGGTGACACTGCAGAGCAAGCCCTGTGTCTGAAGAAGACTGAAATCTTTGTCAGTAACCCAGGCAATAAGGAAAATACCTTATTTTCTGAATAGGAGTGGAGAAATACCTCTTTCAGTGAATTTCCCTCTTGTGAAATCTATGGTGGGAAGCAGTTGCTTCCTTTGGATCCAGAGTTTCTTCTTTGTCTTATCAGAACAGGAATTGCTTGTCTACTTCGAAAAGCAGCTGTAGTGTGACAAACACAATCATGTATTTGAATCTTGCCTTTCAGTGAAGAGAAAGAAATTACTATTTCATCTGCTTGCACAAGACAAGAGCTTATCTCCAGTTTCAGAAGAGTAAGTACAGGGAAGGTCTTTTAGCTTTCAGTGCAGCACTGTGGAGCCAGCGTGCGAAACTGGAGGTCTAGAACCCATTTATTCATGAACTCAGCCCACTGTTCCTCAGCCTCACTTTCAATAGGTACCATCCAGTGCATGAAGAAAAATGCTCCCTTTCCTTGCAGTACTTGCAAATTTGGGTCATAACTTCCATAGGATTAATTTGAAACAGTTCTCTAGACCAGAGGAGACCACAAAGAGCTGGCTGCTGGCAGTAACTGCTAGCAACTCCTTCAGCTTGGTACACACATATCTGCAGACAGTAAGGACTGTCCACCTGTGTGTGTAGTAAGCTTAGGCAGAGCTTTTTCCTAAGACTCTGGTGTCAGTTACTCAAAGCAAGGTGCTACTGAACCCTTAATGTTCCCTGGGGGATGGATGTAGTGTTGCTTAATCAGCTCTCACAAGTGGAGCCAGGTGCGCTGGCTGCTGCTTCCACGATGGTGATTGCTTTACAGAAGGAGCTTGCAGAAGAATTCTGAGAAATCACAAGTGTTTTTAATTTCCTATCAGCATGTGTGGCACATCTCAACCAGAAGTGAGGTAGGTAGTGAAAGAAAGGAGGTAGCACCTCCTTCAAGAAAATAAGGGCGAGCCAAGCATCTCAGTCTTCGGAACAGCAGTGGCAGTGAGTTAACTGATATGAACTTGCTTCAGATTCCAAATCTGCCTTCAGCTCCAGATTTTGTTTTTGTTCACGGTGTTAGTGTTAAAACAGTGCTGTGGGAGTCTTAAAAATGTGTAGGAGGAACTGCAGTGAAACAGAATTTAAGAAATGCTTCACTTGAAAGTTGAAATAGGACAGAAGGGAGGAGAAAGAATCTAGAAGAATCCTGAACTCTTTCCCCAAGCCTTGCTAAGCAGGGCTGCATGAAAAGCTTTGTTTATTGGTCATTGCACTGATTAGTAATATGGGCTGTCCTTCGTCTGAGCAATGCAGAGATCTTTTCCCTCTTCCCCTGATCAGCTCAGTGCACTTCATCCAAGTCACTGCCTAGGCATTGCATACACTCAATGGATGGAGTAAGAAATCTGGATTCTCCAGTGGCTGTTGGATACTGACTTGTCTGTGAGAGATCTCTACGGACTAAAGTGTTTGCCAGGTCTCTTCTGTTCCATGAGTTTTATGCTAGAGTGCCGTGCAAGCTTCAAGCTTGCCTGCAGTTCATTTATGGACATCTGTAACTGCTAGAATCTAGTGAAATCGGTATTTTCTCCCTTTACAACTGCAGCTTCCTGGAAGTAGCTTCAAGCGTAGCTGGAGCAAAACTTTCCTTTGTCCCGTGTATGGCACAGAAGGGCTGTTTCTGAAGCTGCATTTCTTTCATATGGAGCAAATGTGCTTCTGTGGAGATTATGGGACCAAGCTGGTGAGGGAACTTCACTTGCTGATCTAATACCTTAATGTTTATCTGGTGCACTGCCCTATATAGCAAACACAGGGAAGAGCTGATGCTAATTACTCCTGCTTCCACATGGAAGTGGATTTTAGTCAAAGTGAGTGTGCAGTTAGGTGAGGCAACTGAGAATAGCAGGGAGGAACTGGAGGAGGGATAGACCTTGTTTTAGATCTGAGGCAGAGCACTATTACGTTGTGTCATGACCAGACAGGTCAGTTCCGTGCATGCAACTACTACCGGGTCATTCAGGGAATTGTATAACACTATTGTCTCCACTAATACTACTGCCCCAACCAGTGTTAATCCTGGTGTGTCTTTCACCCCTTCCCCCAATGAATGGGTAATGTTTCAGATTATGTCATTTGCACTGTAGCAGAGTGATTACATACCAGAGAAATCATAAGCAGCGATTGGTTTAGATTTCATGTTAATTTCACCCCAATTCCAGAGTTGCCTCTTTGATCTAGCACATATAAAATAATAAAAGATGTTTTCTTTGAAATAAATTTTAGCTTGCTGAGTGTACATTTCATGAGGACTGTTGTGATTTCTTTCACATCTCTGCCCTAGGGACAAATTCTGTCTTTTGTTCTGTTTATCAAACCGTTCTCAGTTTTTCTTGGAACCACCCTGGAAGATACTCTTCCAGCAGTTCTTTTGACTGACCCAGACTGCGATTGCCTGTAAGTTCTGCATTTGCCATAGTCAGTTGAAATGAGTTCAGCTTTGACCATTACTGCTCTGCAGTACCACCACATCACAAGCTCACATCTTGTGACTGACTGTTCACGGTCAAGCCCAGTTTTGGGATGCTGCCTGTAAGAGATTGTTCCAGGACAGGCATTTGGTTGTGACCTGACCTAAGCAGTTGTTTGTAATCATTACATTTTCACAGGATGGATACCACCACCCTTATCAGCTGTTGCAGATGAATAACCAGCCTAGCAGCAAATGGAAAGCCATCCTTATCACTAGATGCTTACTTGGCCCAAAGTTAAAACCTTTGTGACAAGAGCCATGCCTGAGTACCTTTTGAAAAAGTGAGTGGAGTTGGGGAGGCACAGACTAACTGCCAGACTTTCAGACTAGAGCCAAAAGCTCTCAAATTAGAGATCCCACTATGTCAAACCCATCAGCTTTAATGATGTAGGAACAGCCAACAAACTTGCACTGATCCATATTTCACCAGGTTTTCCATCTATAGAGTTCACTGCTCACGGGAGGCATGGTAGAGAGCAAACTAAGCGTGATTCAGAGCTCTGAGACTTGGTGTTGGAGGGACTGGACAAGGATTCACAATCTGAGAGGAATCAAATTTGTATTCTGTGGCCCACAGCCTCTAGTAAGTGATAATAAAAAAGTATTAACCACCCTTCTTCTTTTATCTAGTACTGAGAGTTGGGGCACTCAGCCAAGAGTATTACAGATTAGTTAGGCAGGAAGATCAAAACATGAACTTCTCAGATGAACAATCAGTACACTGTTGTCAAAGGGAAGCTTAGGGTTAATGTTTCCTACAGGCATTGTTTATGCTTAAACAACATTAGCAGCAGAGTTAATTGAAGAAGGAACAACTTGAACAAGAAGTACTGAGAGCCTGAAGCAAGTTGGCATTTGCTCCTAGGTGTGAGAACCCCTGCTAGAGTAAACCCTGAGTTCTGTGGATTCTGGTGGGCTTTGAACACAAGTGTTACCTGCTCACCCTGGTACAGACCTTGGCCCGTTATGGCTGTACCCCAACTCACCCTTCCTTTACCAAATCTATCTAACCTCAGTTACAAAAGCACAAGTCATTGTGGATTCTTTGCAGCTACATGGTCTGTTTGATGAAAAATACGCTCTTAAAGACTTGTGGATCCGGTCTGCAGCAGTTGAAAACCTCATGCCACAAAGGCAGCTGCACAAAATGATGTGGATTGGAAAGGAATTCTAGAAATCACCTATTCCACACCTCTGACAAAGTAGGATCAGTTGAGCTAGGCCACACAGGAACATAACCAGGTGGGTTTTGAAAGTCTCCAGTGGAGATAACCCCACACCATGTTCTATGGAGACAAAACTGTACCATCAAGAAAGCCCTTTTTCCCACTAACTAAACCTGCTTTCCCATTTCAGTCAGCTCAACTACTAAGAACCTTGAAGTCGGTTTCAATACATGCTGTGTACTAAGGCTTTTCTTTCTCCAAACCCCTACCGCTCTACAAGCATGGATAGAAAACTGCATTTTAGGCTGATGTCAAAAGCTTTTTGAGGTGAAGTATAGCTACAGGCAGTAGATATCAAAAGGGGATAAAAGCGTACCTGAGTACCTGTATTCCCCAAACCTAGCAATACAGTTGTAAGGACTCAGCATTCTGAGGAGGACAAACCATGGTGCCTGGATTTCTGTGCTGGACAGATGATACTTCCACTTTTGCCTGTAACTTCAGCCCTGGCTGTTTGAACAGATTAGATGAACGCTGCACTAAGTGTGTGTCAGAGAATCCCAGAACCTTCTCTTCCCACACAAAAGGCATTTTAAGTATGGTTAGAGCAGTTTATGCTCAAGCTTGGTGAGATCAGCTTTGCCTTCTTCCCTCCCACTGCTGCCAGTTTCTGACAGCTTACCAGAGGGTATAATTAGGGATTCAGTTTCTGGTCTTTCTTTCAGGCATATATTTGCCTCTCTCTATTTGGTTTGGGTTTTTTAATTTCTCCCTAAGAAATTGAGTCATTATCTTGAATTCTGCTCTCAAGAAAGTTTAGTCTTTCCCCCAGCAGGAGTATTTTTGAGGGCATGCTGTTTGTTTCCACTATTAGTGTAAACTAGAAACAGTATAATTTTACATATACAATATGACTTTCACAAAACCCTGTTGTCTGCTGCTTGCCTTTAAATATGTGTATACAGGCATGCACGTCGATAGGCATGAATACATAAAGAAGCCAGAAACATGGCTGTGGAGCTGCAGCATAGTGGAAGCTATTTATAGTTTAGCCTTTTAATGTTTTAACAGTAATACTTAAGCACTAACACTTCCAGAGACTCCACAGTGCATTAAACAACTGGATCACTCAGGAAGCATCAGCTCATCATACCTCATCCTACAGTGTACTGCAAAAAGCTCTTCAGTGCTTTCTCTTTTCTCCTCTCACTCCCATTTTGAGGTACAGGAACATTTTCTACCTCCTTCACCACAAATGAACTGTTTTCTTATTCTTACCTGTTTTTCAGCTTGTATTTGCCCTGGTGGAGCCCATGCTCAGCCCAAGGAAGCTCTTGAGCTTCCACCCTCTCACCCAGTGTTTCTCCATCTCTGCATATAGCTCTCCTTGTCCTGTAGCCACAGGTCCCTGTTCCCACCTATCTACTTTGGTCAGACAGAACTCCCCAGCTATAGTAGGGATCCTTTGGTCACTGAAGAACCATTTCCGTAAGGCACCTCTAACCCTGATCTCACAGTGTCAGCCTGGCAGGACCATGGGGTCTTGTACGATAGGGTACAAGAGAGGCTTAGTGGGTGCTAGCCCAGGCAGGGCTGCTTAAGACCCAGCTTCCCTTTAGGTGCCTCAATTCCCCCATCCCCCTGGGCTGAGCTTGTCACATCACCTGGCTGGTGTGTCACAGCCTATTTTCCCAGGTCGGCAGGCCAGCCATAAGGGAGAGCCCATCCTTCTTGAAGCTCAGAGACCACAATCCAGCATGTGGGACAGATTCTAGCCCTGAAAGAAACATGCCCAAATCTTTGTGAAATGACACCTCTTTGTGGAACTGGCTTCTGGAACAAAAGCAGAGGAGACAAGCGCCTGTGGGCAGACTGCCAGGGCAGCTAAACGACCATGTCCAGCCTACAGTGCATAGGGTGCAGGGAAGTGCATTGCCCAGGAAACCTAGAGCATGAGAACCAATGAGGCAAAGCTGTGACTATCTGCTGTCCAGGTAGGGCGGGAGCAACTCTGAGTGAGAACTGTTTCCTTGAGCAGCCCAGATGGATGCTTGTGTTTCTTTCAGCATCCTCTAGAAGGGGAAAACTTGCAGTGCAGTGTGATTGCAGTAGGAGCAAGACTGATTTAGGTAGTCCTTAATCACAGATTAATTGTGCCAGTGACACGAGCATTAGTTTACCCTGAGAAGGGTCCGGTGAATGTAAGCACCTTTGTTAAATTTCAGGATCTAGAATTTAAGATCTTCTGCTCTGGATCATACTCACACTGCCATCTAACCCAACTGTTCTGTGGCAACTAAATCAGGAGACACAGGCAGTGCCATTCATAAAATCACAGAATAGTAGGGGTTGGAAGGAACTTCTGGAGATTACCTAGTCCCACCCTACTACTTGAGCAGGTTCTTCTGGGAGTATTTGAATGTCTCCAGAGTTGGAGACTGCAAAACCTCTCAGGGCAGTCTGTGCCAGTGCTGTTACTCTCACCGTAGAAGAGTTTTTTCCTTATGTTTAAATTGAATCTTCTGTGTTCCAGCTTATGCCCATTGCTCCTTGTTCTATTGCTGGGCACTACTGAGAAGACCCTGGTCTCATTGTCCTGCCACTTGCCCTTTAGCACTTACAAGATCTCCCTTAGTCCTCTTTAAGCTAAACAGCCCCAGCTCTCTCAACCTTTCCTCATAAGGAAGATGCTCCAGCCCCCTGATCATAATAGTGACTCTGTACTGGACTCTCTCCAGTAGTTCCTTGTCTCTACTGAACTGGGGAGCCCAGAACTGGATGCAGTATTCCAGACAGAGCCTAACAAGGGCAGAGTGGAGGGGGAGAACTTCCTTCAACCTACTGGCCACACTCTTCTCAATGCACCCCAAAAGACCATTTGCCCTCTTGGCTACAAGGGCTGGACACTGGCTTATGGTCAGCATGTAGTCCACCAGCACCCCTAGGTCCATTTCCCCAGAGCTGCCACTCCCAGGTCCTTTTTCCCCAATTCACAAACTCTTGCTGCCACCCTGAGCCATCCTGAACTGGGCAGCTCCTGACGCCAGTCAAAGAGATGTAGCACTGAGTCCTGCTTGAACCTGAAAGAGCAATGCAAACAGTAAGCATCCTCCATGGCCATGGCCTTCAGCCTCGTGCTGCCTGTAACAGAGCCCTGTGCAAGGTTCTTGTGGGGTTGTATAAAAATAGTAGTCAAAGCAATTGTTCAACAATATTCTTTTTCCTTTGGCAGGCAAGTCTGTCAAAGAAAGCCTTGCCTGTGAAATCCCAGTGCTTGGTGGCGGAGCCCAGACACAGCACTTTCTTCTCTTATGAAGTCCATGCATGTTGAGAGGCTGGAGAGAAAAGTAAACATGATGGGAGCTTGTCTGGCATGTTTTGAACATGCTTTTCAGAAATGAATTTGTCTGTGCTCCCTTGCCCTGGTCTTCATCCACAGTAATCCTTTTACTGTGATGCTTCTTTTACTTCTCCTGCTTTTCCTCTTGATTCTATGTGTCTAAAAAGATCTTTGTACTGACTCACTTCAAGTTCTACCCTTCCCTTTCTCAATTCTTTGTTTCCAGTTTAACCATGAATTCACCTGGTACCCAGGACCAATTTTTCCTTGTTGTCAAGTACAGCCAGTGACATTTACTGGAGCAGCGTTCTTCAGAGTCTGCATCAATATGTCTTAGGCAAGTGTCACTATGCCCTGGGCATAAGTAGGAATGAGAGACTAGTGATGCCAAGCACCAAGGCATGTTGAAACATGACGTGCTTTGTTGAAGCCATGTGTTAGTGCTGGTGCTGTGACCGATCCATCCATCCATCTAAGCTAAATTCAAGCCTGTCAATAAAGGCCCCAAGTGTTGCTTTCAGCAGAAGTAAGAACTTCAGGGCAATCCACATCAATTTAAAGCCATTGTTCTGTCACAGCTAGCTGCGCAGAGCCTTCAGTGTATGTTTTGGCTCAGCTCAGGAACTCAGTGGGGTAAAAGCCACTTACTTTAATGTACAATTGCTTAACAATGGATGAGCAACTCAAACGTCCAGTGCCAAAGATGAGGAGCCACAAGTGACTGCTTCAATATTGGCTCTGCATCAGGTCACTGGCCCTTGTCTTGGTCAGCCTAGAGAGACCAGGGGAGGTTGAAGTATTTCTCATTTTCTGGACTGGGTGACGCGCTAGATTGATTCTCAGGAGTCTGGTGGGGCAGGAGGCAGCTGGGCCGTGCTCCCCGAGCTCTTGCTCTGTATGTCAGCCCGGGGACAGGGAGGAATCCTTCATCCCTCTCCCTTTCTCGTTCCCCTCCTTCTCTCCCCCGGCCGCACAGCCGCTTTCTGCTCCTCCACCCCCAGCCCACCCACCGCCGCGGATCCAGCAGCTGCTGTGGTTGGGGCTCGGCGCCG